>CATIWQ010306338.1:0-15319 GCA_949673415.1 Euphorbia schlechtendalii
AATTGAGTTTTTCTAATGAATATTTTTAGCTCTTCTTCTATTTCTTGAATCTGTTAATGTTGATGAATTAAGAATAAAAGAACTATCACAAGTCTCATATATTTGCAACCCACTATTTTTAATCATAGTCATTTCATCTGATTATCAGCGAAGTAATATAGAATAAATTTATATAAGCAGAGCATGGGATAGGCTGTTGGTGTGACCGATCAGAGTCATGTGGATGGAATGGATCTAATTTCCTTCTGTTTTATTACCATGAAAATATAAAAATTAATTTTGATGTAGTTTTAATTTGGTGCTTTAAATTTTTTTAATGGGCCCTAACTTAATAACATTACACAATTAAAATTTTATTTCCTTTACTCATTAATTTTTAATGCATTTCCACGTAGATAAATTGTATATATTGTCTTTTCAATTTGTTACTCAGCTTATATATTTGATAACGAGACTGTTTACAAGATGTGAAATTGATTAAGAGATAAATAAGCATAGAGTTTGTGATTGTGAAGAAATAGTGCACTTATATATTTTAAATAATTTTGGATTGGTAGAATGAAATGATTAAATCTTTACAAATGTATATGCTTGGGACCGGGAAAAAGTATTAATTTATTGAAATTATTAATTTATCGATAAATGTATAAAATATTCATTTATCGATGAATAAATATTTATTATTTTAGAGAGTATTTTATATTATGTATCATAGGGAAGAAAGAAAAAACATACTTGAATTAAGAATTTTAAAACTTTTAATAAAAATTAATCAGTTCATGCATATATATAAAAAAACTAAAAAGTGTAATATTTGCTTATTTATTATTGTATTCAAATCTTGGAAATGTAAGAAAAATTAATCTGTACTGAATAATGATGATAAGAATGATCTTGAATAAGATGATAGTAGCATTGTCCCACATGTATCGTCAAAGGAGGCATTTCAAGCAATGACTACATTGTCAAACTATTTGATGCAACATGAACAAAATATTCCGGAAATTGTGTTCGCTCTTCAAAATGTTAAGGATCAGATTACCTTTGATTTTGGTGAGAAGAAAAAACAATCAACCATAGATTCATATTTTAAGAAGGAATAATTATTAGTGTAGAAATATATATAAATTCTGGATTTATTATAATAATTATTACTTTACATTTTTTATGGACCTTTAATACTTTATTTTTAATTATTATCTAATGCTTTAATATAACTGGCTTAAGTCGGGATCAGAGAAAAATATTTATTTAACGAGAATATTATATTATCAAATATTACTTTATCGAAGTTCTACTATATATCTCTTTTTTGTTTAGTTGTCCAGTGTGCTAGTACTGAATTTTTAAGCAAGTTTTGCAAGTTGGGAGAATTCTCTAATTTCATTATTCTCGTTTACTCTTATAACGAAATTGTTAAGTATGGTTTTTTTGACTTATAAACTTTTTATCAGTTTATTTAAATTTTATTTGGATTTTAAGCTTAATATTTTAACATATTAAAAATCTAATTAGACATGAGTCTTGTCTAAAATTTAATGAGCCATTTTAAAATGAGTAATTAAATATAATTAATATTGCTATACACCTTAATTGTAAGAAAATAGAAATGCTGTGAAGTTTTCCTTGATTTTTTATTAAGAATTTGTTTTGATATAAGGTCGTTTCCAACCCATTTTAAAAGTTAAGTTTAAAGTCAGATGTGAAGTGAAATGACTCCAATCCTACTTTATTTCTAGCTTCAAATTTTGAAGAATTTCAAATTTTTGTTTTTTTTTAAATTTTTTGTTGTTTTTTTTTAAAATATTTTACTTTGAATATATATTTAGATTATTAATTTTCTTTAATTCATATAAAATTATTTTATTTTTTAAAAAAATATTATAACTTTTACACTTGTGATTTCAGAATTTGAAGTGAAGGACTGAAGTTAAAATATTATAACACTTAAAATTACAGAGTAAAATATAATTTGAAATGAAAAATTGAGGTACATGATTAGAAATGTCATAAAATTAGTAAATGCAAAGTAGCATTCTTTTTTCCCACAACAATTGTTTAAAAAGTCAGACCTTTGATAAAATGTATTTTTTTTACCATATTCATTTAGGTCAAATAGTCTTATAATTTATATTTAAATATTTCCTAATATGTATGAAATATAAACTCTTAGATAAGTAAAAATTTTGTAAACTATATATGCTAAGAGCATGTCCAACCATTTTTCCCATTTTCCATTCCCCAAACCCCATTTTGCAGGATCTACAGTGTTTTTGCTCCAACAATCTTCCTCATTTTCAATTTCTCATTTTAGATTCCAATAAAGTAATAATATTTTATTATTATTATATTAATTTATTTACATCAAATCTATTCCCAATAATCAAAAAAATATTAAACACATTAAATTAAATCAAAACTAAAAAAAAAATATTAATATAATAACCATTCCCCAAAATGGGGTTCCCCTACTATATGGGGAATGGTTGGATTTAACCATTCCCCATATTCATTCCCAATTTTGAGGATTTTCCCAAAATGGGAACCATTAGAAGTGATCTTAAGGAACCTAAAACAAGTTAGAAAAATTAAGTTACATGTCTTTTACGTGGTAATGTGTTGATTATCTCTACACTGCTATTGGGGATGCGTATTTATTGTACACATGCCATTTCTTTTCCTTTTACTGATGTCAAACACATTTGACATTAACTTATTCAGGATATTCAACTCCACTTCATATTGATGTTTAAAGTGCTTCAAAAAATGAAGTTGTTATAGTACCATGGTACACAACTTCAAATTTTTTTAATAATCTTTATTAATTTTTAATTTTTGGATTCTTTTTCATTTTCTTTTCTTTTAGTTTGATTGGTTGTGTTGTTTTTTGAGATAGGCAAAATGGAATAAACTAATAATATTTTGATTTTAAGTAAAAATTTGTAGTGAAAAATTGTGGTGTATGGTTGGAGATGCCTTAAAGAGTTGTTTCTTTAAATTATAACTTATGACTTATGACTTAAAAGTATATTTTTAAGTTTTAAAGGGCTTAAAAATAAGTAGTTAAGTATCTTTGTAAACTGGTTTTTAACAATCAGTTAAAATGTTTCTCAAAACTGAATTCTAAATCACTTATAAGTTGTTGAAATTTGAAAAGATTAAAAATGACATACTTTATATAAATGTATTGAGTTTTGAACATAATGTAATTTACTTGATAAAAAAAAAGTAGATAAGAAGAAAAGTGAATTTTCAAAAGTAAATTTTTGCAACTTCTACTTTTGAAAAAAGTTGAAAAACTTTAAAATAGCACATTTTTAATTTAAAAATCTACTTTAAAAAATGTTTAACTAACTTAAAAATTTAAAGAAACATCCTATTAATTATCTTTTATCCACTCTAACTTTTAGAGAAGTCGCCATCCACGTCCACATGATACGAGATATACGAGATAGTCTTAGCCTTTTAAGACAAGAAGTCTACCTATGGCAATGTATTAGTGAATTTATTATAAAATTGTGCTAATGTGTGTTGCTACTTTAGTAACTAAAGATTTTATTTATATCAGAAATTTTGCTCAAACTAATAATGGGTTATTTTATTCACACTTGGGCATGGAAATTGAATACAAAATCAAAACGGTTATAAAGTAATTGGTTCGACCAACTTACAAATTTTGATATGTTAATTTACGTTTATTAATTTGTTGTTGTTTGATCAAATGGGTAAAAGCACCAACGGCGGATCACTGCAATATCACCACTTGATAACTAAGAAACTAATTGACACTTGCATATTATAAGTTATAACTAAGATTGAATTTTTGAAATCCTTCAAAAATTGTGAACATCGATTTCGCTGCTAAACCCCATTAATTAATTAATTGAATTGTTTCAAATTTACCAAGAACCTATTGGTAGATATAGTTAATTAAAATTGAATTCAGTCATAATCTCCTATTTTAAATAAATAACTTTATTATTTAGTTCAAGCGTTTATGATATTTATTACATATACAAATCCGACCTAATATTGATTATTTGTAGTGATGAAATTATAAAAGTAAAATGAGATTAGGAGATAATAATTATTGGTAACAATTCTTACTGTCCATGTAGATATGTAAAGTTGACAAGGTTCAAAGATTATTTCTCGTACTTGGTAATAAATCTGACACTGGTCCAATTATTAGTTGTTTGTGTATTTTATTATGCAAGAAATATGTTACACAGTAAATTGTGCAAAACAAAACAAGTAACCGAATTTCAGAGATGGTTGTTGCCCTACTTGGGTTTTGTAAGGAAATGTGATGAAACATTTTGTATTTATCAGAAATAGCAATTTGTTTCTCCCTTGATGTATTAAATAGGAAATAAATTGTAAATATCTAAAATTAAACAAGCACAAAATTACCCTAAAAATGTCATAAAAGTGATAATGCTTAAAAATAATATAAAATCAAACCGACATAAAAAAGTTCGGTTTTCTAAAGTACAGTGAAGAAGTTAGGGTTTCGAATTCAATAAGATATAATTATACATTTTGCGAAACCTTATAAATGATTTGTCGATAAAGGATTCTTTAAGAATTTTCTGATGTTTGTGAATACCAGCTCCCTACTAAAAATTACTATTTTACATGAAAGGGAGCACTCTCTTCAAATCTTGTCATGCATACCAATGAAAACCAAGAACATTTTGGATATCATATATATAAATAACGAATTTGCAAGATATAAAAAATCTGTGCAATCTCTCGGACAACATATCGGTGATAACAAATTCTCCGGGCATTGTCAAACACTCCAACAATTTTTTGTTAACGGTTCTCTTTCCACCTAAAAAAAAACCCATTATATCATATAAAATACCCGCTAATATACATGACAAAATGCGTTTTGCAACATAACAACTCGAATTGTTAACAAATTGCGTAGGCAATACCAAAGACCCCAACACATGATAAAACAAAAAATGCTCGGCTACATACAGCTCAAGTTGCAGCCGAACAGATTAAGCCACGTAGCGACCAATGAACGGTCACAATAGCTGTCCCCACTGAAATTTGTAATTTAGTAGAGAATTGGTGCATGGGCTTCTTTTGTTGTTGTTTTTATATAGATTGAGGGAGGGAGAGAGAGAGAGAGAGGGGGGTGGGCAAGTGGAAATCAAGATTTTAGCATCAAGGAGCGGCCAGAAATTGCTCTCTAATCTTCTAAAACCAACCCTTTTTGTAAACCCCCTTATCCCCCTATCTTCTTCTATTCTCTTCTCTTTTATTACTTCTTCCTTCTTCTTTTCTTCCCAATCCATTGTCTAATGCAATTTTTTTTGCCTGCTTTCTTCTTATTTGGGTATTTGGTTTTGATTGGCCTTTAACTTGGTACCCCTCTTTTTCAGTTTTTCTTTTGTGTGTGTGGGAGAGAGGACCCAATGGCCCCAAGGTCCGGGAGAAACAAGAACAACAGAGCTAAGGCTGATAAGAAAAAGAAAGAGGAAAAAGGTATTGCTATTTTGTTTAGTAATTTCCAATTTTCAGTTTTGAATTCATTTTTCTGGAATGTGTTTTTGTTGCAGTAGTTGTGCCTAGCCTTGTTGATGTCACAGTCATCACTCCATATGACACTCAAGTTGTCCTCAAGGTATGTAATAGTTTGATAATCTGTTATTGGGTTATTAAGTAAATGAAAATTAGTTGGCTGACTATATTGACTTGGGGTTGGATTTTTTTTGAAGGGTATCTCCACTGATAGGATTCTTGACGTGAAGAAGTTATTAGCTGTGAATGTGGAAACATGCCATCTCACCAACTATTCTTTGTCTCATCAAGTGCGCTTTTTTTTTTACTAATTAAATTTAATATTTTTCGATTTGATTGTTTTTTTATTCTGGATAAATATATAACCAATAATGAAATCAGGTGAAAGGGCAGAGATTGAATGACAGAGTAGAGATTGCGAGCTTAAAGCCTTGTTTGCTAACCATGGTTGAAGGTAGGTGAAACCCTCAATTTCACCCTCAACAAACAAACAAACGCAAACAAAACTCATTTTAAGTTCGGTTACTTTTCTTCTGCATTATTTATTTTTTTAATCACCCCCTCACTCTATGGGCATGGATTTTGGGTTTTGTTTAAAAATAGTTTATAAAAGGTAATTTTCCTTTTTAGCACAGATTCTTGGATTTGGGTAGGAAATAGGAATTATTTCAATGGGATAAAGATGACATTTTCTTCCTATCAAGAACCCGGAAATTATACAAAGGATCATCCACGTAATTTCTTCCGCCATTTGTGTTAATATATGGATTCTAAAAATATAAATGTGTACTTCACTAACACATATATTATCAAATATTGCGATACTTTTTGGAGTGAAATAATATAAAAAACAACATTAAAAGAGCATAGCATCTTTTTCTTCAAATGCTTCCAAGTAATTATAAAAATAAAAATAATAAGAGTAAATGGCATTGGCAAGTCCGCTGAATATGCAAAACGACATACCGCCGTGCACGGCGTTTACATAGCTACCGGGGGTTGTGATTCTGGACCGCCGCCTCCGACTCCAACTCATTGCACGTGACGTGACGTGAGGCTGGTTCCATCCCATTCAAAGAGTGGGAGCAAATCTATGAACCTTTTTCATTTATTTATATTAGTTTTTTAATAAAAAAACGTTCACCTTGTCGTTATTATTTTGCTTTTTCAGAATCATTAGATACTCTTTAATTATTACTAATATACTTTTATACACAATAATTTATGTGCTATTCGTGCTCTTAATTATCTGAAAACAAACTACATTGTTAGGTGCACATAATTTTGCATTCCATCCGCTCAAATATATATTTTAAAAAATATGTTATTATATTTTGGAATAAGGGATGTAAAATAGATATCAAAACCTGATAATTGTTTGTTATTTTATCTATTATTAAGAGGGTTTTTAATTCCTCAATTTTGTTTACAAAATATACATTACTGTAAATTGATTTCCATTAGATAGGTGACAAACTGTTTAATATAAAGGGTGAAAATTTGTTTTTTATAAATAACCTTTGCGAATCCATTTAAATCTTATTCAAGTAAAAATATATTGCGGAACTAACTTCATAGGCCAAATTTATATAAATATAAATAAACAATAACTGTTGACTAATTACATCTGTGCCACTGGGCTTTGTAATGCACAGAGGAGTACACAGAGGACGGCCAAGCTGTGGCTCATGTCCGGCGGCTATTGGACATCGTGGCTTGTACCACCAGGTTCGGCAAAGGCAAGCGTCCGCCGTCGCCGACGTCGGAATCCAAATCGAAGAAAGCTAATAACAATGCAAGGTCGCAACACAAGGTACCTCCCCAGCCCGATGGCATTGGCTATCATTCTTCGTTGTCGCCGTCACCTACCCCAACTCCGACTGGTACTGCAGTTTCGGCGACTTTGTCAGAAAATTTGGACATGGCGTCGATACAACCCACTCCGAAGCTCTCCGATTTCTATGAATTCTTCTCTTTCTCTCACCTTTCTCCTCCCATTCTAGGTAAGTTTACTGCAGATCGTTTGTGACTTTTAGAATTTGTAATCATCTTATTGTTTACATTTTTGAACAATCACATATGTGTAATTTTGTGATTTTCTTTTTCCAGATCTGAAGAGGTGTGATAGTGGAGAAAGCGAAAAGAGGCGCGAAGGCGACTATTTTGAAATTCAGGTAAATTTCCTCATTCAACTTGATTTCATTAGGGATTGGGATTTTGTATGGTTTTGATTTATCTAACGCAACAACATTTTGATTTTTGTCCTGGCTATCCATATCAGGCACTTTACCTTGACATTACATTGCTATAATAGAGACACTATAAGCAAGATTTTATTTTGAAAAAAATTTGGGGCGGGGTTATGCTGAGGTCAAATCGGAAGTTTAAGTCTGCAGCCAACTGAGTTTTCTGACCTGCAATTTGACTAATTCTTGCAGATTAAAATCTCTAATGGGAAAATTGTTCATGTGGTTGCTTCAGCAAAGGGGTTCTATACTGTGGGAAAGCACTTTTCCCAAAGCCATTCCTTGGTGGATCTCTTGCAAAATCTCAGTCGAGCATTTGCCAATGTGGGTACTTCATATTCCTTATTCAATCATATATACTTTTTATGATTTTTGATGTAGTTGGAAATCAAAGACCTTGCTGGTTGATAAATAGAAGATGTGGTATTTCGGTATTGCAGGCGTATGATTCCCTCATGAAAGCTTTTGTAGAACATAACAAGGTAATGCTTTTCAATGCATGCTGTTGATAGCCATGCATGTGATTAAATTTGTGGAACTTGTTTTATGAGGTTTCGAATTTTGCTTTCCAGTTTGGTAATCTTCCCTATGGATTTCGTGCAAATACATGGCTTGTTCCTCCAACTGTTGCTGAATCTCCCGCAAGTTTCCCATCTTTTCCTGCCGAAGATGAGAGTTGGGGTGGGAATGGTGGAGGGCAAGGAAGAAATGGTGAGTATGATCTCCGACCATGGGCCACTGATTTTGCAATATTAGCCAGTCTACCATGCAAGACTGAGGAAGAGAGATTAATACGAGACAGGAAGGCATTTTTACTTCATAGCCAGTTTGTTGATGTTGCTATATTTAAAGCTGTTGGGGCAATAGGCCATGTTACCGCTTCCAAGTTATGTGCAAGAGATGTCCCAAGTTGTCAATCATTCGTGTTTGAAGATCGTGTAGGTGACTTGTCTATTGTAATAAAACACGATGCGGCAGATGCAAGCATAAAGTCAAGGGAAAAAGTTGATGGCAATCTGTTATCTGGTGCTTCGACTAAGGATGCTGCTCAGAGAAATTTACTTAAAGGGATAACTGCAGATGAGAGTGTAGTTGTTCATGTAAGCATATATAATTTGCTTTTGCAATCAGCCTCCTAACCTAAGTATTCAGTTTTAATACACATTTGTATAACACTCAATTCTTGTGCAAATGTGCATTAATCTTGGATGCATATGGTAGGTCATCTCACCTGGGTGAAGCTAACAATTTTAGAATAATTGAACTCTGAGTTAATATTTGTAACTTGATTTTATTATTTCGAAACTTTTATAGGCGGAAGTGCTGAATAATGTTAAAAAAATTTTCAGGATACATCAACACTTGGCATTGTCATCGTAAGACATTGTGGTTACACTGCAACAGTAAGAGTTGTTGGTGAAGTGAAGAAGAGAAAAGCTGAAGACTTTGAAATAGATGATCAACCGGATGGAGGATCTAATGCTCTCAATATTAACAGGTCTGAACTGTATACTAATTTTCTCTCTATAGTCTATCTGAATGATAAACCGAGATGTTATAGCTCACAAGTATAAACAAGGAATCCATAGGAAATGCAGACAGCAATTAATAATTAATGATCCCCTGGTGCAGCTGGGTCAAGGTTGCAATGAATTCGGAGTAGATTGAATACCAATTATACAATGTATTTTTTTGAAAAACTATAAGAAGTTGTAAATCATTTACTGTCCTGCCATCATTTTTTCATTATATTTTCATATCCCCTGGAGTTAATGCTGTTGCCGACTTGCTTTATGATTTGTGATTGAGAGCTGCTCAAATTTCTTTGAATTTATCCTTATTAATATTATTATTATTATTATTATTATTATTATTATTATTATTATTATTATTATTTCCCCAGTGTCTGGGATACTTTTATGTCCATTATTTCGATGGGGCCAAAGATTTACCATTGTTTGGCTTTGGATTATAATGGAATAAAGCGAAATGGCTCATTAATCTGTCTGAACTTTTTTTATTGTGAAGTCACGGATATCTGTTGCAACTTTACTTTAGGGTCAATTGGAAACAGCCTCTCTGTTATCATAGAGGTAAGGCTGCATCCACCCGAATCCCCGTACTTGATAGGCAATTGGGGTAATGATGTTGTTGTTGTTGTCTGGGATACATTTTACCAAAGTCTTATAATACATTATGTGACATGATCATTGTGGATTTCTTTTGAATTGCTCCTTCAGACGGTATATTATATTCTGATTTGATGACATGACCTATTCAAGTTAGAGTTAATATGCTGTTAGAACATGAAGACTTAAATTAAAGTGTGCTTATGGTGGTTCCAGTAAAAAATAGGATGCTTTATAAACTTCTAAAATTTTAGGAGTACAAGGCAAAGATTTGCTTTTCCAGTCAATATTCTCCTTTTGAATGCTTGTATAAAATATTTAACTGTGGACTGACAGGGTGCAATTTTTTTGCAGCTTAAGGTTTGTCCTTCGTAAATCTTCTGTTACTCAATCACCTGAAGGTCAGTCACCTCATGGTACCTTAGATGATTCAGAAGCATCTAGATCTCTTGTGCGACAAGTAATTAAAGAAAGTTTAATGGAGTTGGAAAAGATACCAGTTACTTCTGAAAGATCCATTAGATGGGAACTGGGTTCTTGTTGGTTGCAACATCTGCAAAAGCAGGAAACTCCAAATGATACAGATTCTAAACCTTCTGAGAAACATACTGAGACTGAAGAGGCTGTGAAAGGTCTTGGAAAGGAATTTAAGTTTTTGAAGAAGAGGGACAAAAAACCCGTTGTCGTTGGCACCCTTGAGAAGGAAGAAAGTAGCACTGACCCATGCAAACTAAACATGAGTGCTGATGAAGGACAAGAAATCGATGGGGAGTCCAACAGTGAGAATGAATTGAAAGGATCCATTTCTCAAGAAGCCTTCTTGCGCTTGAAAGAAACTGGAACTGGTCTTCATCTCAAGGTTATGAAGATATTCTTTTCCTCGTGCATTCTTGCTTATTTATATTATTCTTGTATTTCTAGCCAACATATGTTGTCTTCTTGTATTAACTGTTTTCTATCTATGTTTTCAGTCAGTCGAAGAGCTAATGCAAATGGCATACCAATACTATGATGAAATTGCATTGCCAAAACTGGTAACTTTTTGTTTTTAAAATGAATTGTATTAATAAATGGTTCTGTTGGGGTTTATGATCTGGGTATCATGGTTCATTAGGTTACAGATTTTGGCTCACTTGAACTTTCTCCTGTTGATGGCCGCACACTGACCGACTTCATGCATTTAAGGGGACTACAGATGCGCTCTTTGGGCAGAGTGGTAAGCTCGTTTCCATTTCACCATGTCTCTCTATTTGTGCACATTATATTGACCATGAAATTCAGTAATTTATTTCACTGTACTCATGAGATGCTTATGGAGAAGAAATGTCATTGTCAATGAATAATTTTAGATATTTTATGTTGCAGATGTAATGAGTCAATTTGTTGTTCTGATCTTGCTTTAATCAGGTTGAACTGGCTGATAAGCTTCCCCATATAAGATCTCTTTGCATTCATGAAATGGTGATGAGAGCTTTTAAGCACATACTTAAAGCAGTTATTGCATCTGTGGATAACGTAGCAGATCTATCTGCAGCACTTGCTTCATCTTTAAATTTCTTACTTGGATCCCATGGCCTGGATGAAAACAACCAATCAATGAAGGATGACTATGATCTCAAATTGAGTTGGTTACAAGCATTCACATTCAGAAGGTTTGGTTTGGAGTTAAAAGACGAGTTTATGCACCTGAGAAAGTATTCCATTCTTAGGGGACTTTGTCATAAGGTAGTCCTTTTCAAACTCTGGTGAAAATCATATATCTAAACATTTTTTACTAATGATTGTATTTCTTTTTTATAGGTTGGGTTGGAGTTGGCTCCAAGAGATTATGACATGGAATCTGCATACCCTTTTAGAAAATTTGATGTTATCAGCATAGTCCCTGTGTGTAAGGTTGGGGAATTTTTCATGTCCATCTGCAAATCACTTCCAACATGAAATAACAAAGAATAGATGGTTTCAAATTTTTTTATGTCTCGCAGCATGTAGGATGCTCGTCAGCAGATGGGAGAAATTTGTTAGAGTCATCAAAGATGGCTCTTGATAAAGGAAAACTAGAAGATGCTGTTAATTATGGAACAAAGGTGCTAATTTATGGAATGAATGCTTGTATGCTATTTTTTAACTTCATTCAGTTTGATGCATTTAGATTCATAATATGGTTTGCTTGTCTTTCAGGCACTAGCAAAAATGATAGCTGTCTGCGGTCCTTATCATCGAACTACTGCAAGTGCTTACAGTCTTCTAGCTGTGGTTCTTTACCACACTGGAGATTTTAATCAGGTAAAATTTACTTATCTTCTATGATCATCTTTGTTATTAGGAATATGGATTCTTGCCAACATTCTTTCCCTTTTGGCTATGGATTAACCGATTAAGAACATGTATCTGTTGCATGGTGTTCAGAATTGTTAGCATCTCACAGAAAAAGAACTTAGAGGTCTTAAGTTCATTCAATCGTAGAGTGGCTATTGAAGGTTCAAAATTAGAAAAGAGAAACTGGAGTTGATTAGATCTTTATGAGTAGATTTCATTTTGAAGTTGTAATTCAATTCAGGAAAAAAAATGTTAAATGTTTTCAAATGTGTGAAATTGTCATGATGCAAAAATTTAGTTACTGGTGGGCTTCACCTTCTTGTTCCAATGACATCTGCATCCACTATTTAAGGATAACTTCCAGTGGATTTGATTTTGCTTGTATATTTTTTTTCCTTGTTAGGCTACCATATATCAGCAAAAGGCTTTGGATATTAACGAGAGGGAACTTGGGCTTGACCATCCTGATACCATGAAAAGCTATGGAGATCTTTCTGTGTTTTATTATCGTCTTCAACACATTGAGTTGGCACTGAAGTAAGTGAAATAGGTTACTAGCTGGGCACATACTTATCTTGAATTTTATTGCTTAATGGCCATTAATTAATGCCAGATAAACAGTTATTGAAAAAAGAGTTACCTTTAAAATCTCTTTCTTCTCATTTAGGTTGTAAATTCATGTTTCATTTTGAACTAAATGTCTCGTGAAAGAAAATTTATAACTAAATCTTCCCATTTACTTTTGTTTAGTTTTTTTCTTTTTTAAATTGGTCCAATTTGAACATTTTAGTTTGGTTTTTCATTTTACCAGTTAGTTTTGATTTAATCCCATTCCTTATTGGCAGATATGTAAATCGTGCATTATTCCTTCTCCATTTTACCTGCGGACTGTCTCATCCTAATACCGCTGCCACATATATCAATGTCGCTATGATGGAAGAAGGCATGGGAAATGTTCATGTTGCTTTAAGATTTTTGCATGAAGCTCTGAAGTGCAACCAGAGATTATTAGGAGTGGATCACATACAGGTTTATCTCTCTTCCTCTATATTCTTAGAAAAAAAATGTATGCCTGATGCATCAAAGTAGAAAGAAAAATAGGCTAAGAGTTGTGTTTATCTGTTCGTTTTCTCTTAAACAGACTGCAGCAAGCTACCATGCCATAGCCATTGCTCTATCATTGATGGAAGCATATTCCCTCAGTGTTCAGCATGAGCAAACTACTCTTAAGATACTTCAAGCAAAACTTGGACCTGAGGATCTTCGTACACAGGTAAACAGAATATACATGGTCATTATCTTTGTTGACTCGTGAATCTCATTCCAGCATTGATTTCTACGTAACTGAAATTTGTTTTATGTGGTTACATTACTTTCGTAATGATCCAAACCTTATCCTAGTTCAAGTCTGCAGTGCAAATGCTTTTCATTGTTTCTTTGTTCTTTATAGCCTCTCTCTTTTGCTGTTAGGCAGTTTTTGATGGTTTTTTATGAACTAAGAATTTGAGAAAGGCATACTGCAAATGCGGTATCCGTAATCACACTTCATTATAGAGATATTGTTGTCTATTTCTAGGTATACAAGGTAGACAATTCAAAATAAATTAGTTACAAATACCTGAAAAATCACATTTTAAATCTAATCTTTATATTGTAACAAACAAACAAACTCAAACATAGGATCCACATATTTCAAAATAAATTCTAACAGCTTTGACTGTTTGGAATTTTCTATTATCAATCTGTTGGGGAAAGCTAAACTTACTGATTGAGGTATTTCTTCTGATGCAGGATGCTGCTGCATGGCTTGAATACTTTGAATCCAAAGCTCTAGAGCAGCAAGAAGCAGCACGAAATGGTACTCCAAAGCCAGATGCATCCATAGCAAGCAAAGGTCACCTTAGGTATTGATGGTATTCTCCACATTACTTGTTTTTAGAAGTCCATCTCTAGCTTGGGGAACCAAACTCTGTGACCCTTTTGTTTCAGCGTATCGGATCTCTTGGATTACATCAGTCCCGATCAAGATTCTAGAGGAAGTGATTCACAGAGGAAACAGCGGCGTTTGAAGGTAATATATATATTGCTTGTTAGCCCCTTCCTCTGGAAAACTAATTTTGAATTTGATAATGATATCTGGGGTTTGAAGTATTTTATTAAAAAATCAATACACCCTAGTTGATTTTGTGAAATACTCGGTAGTCGTAGTGGGAATGTGGGATTACATTTTTATGCCAGGCATTGACACGATGTCCATTGAATTTCTGCTCAATCTCTAATATCAACAGATTTATCTAGATAAGGGTGACCCTGCTTTGCCTTTATTTGTCGGAAAAAAAGGAAAACATCACTTTGCCATTCTTCTTTGGTGGGTGGGGTAAAGTGATGCTAATTGGAATTTTCTCTAAAAATGGAAACCTTCACTATCTTTTTTGCTGAGCCTGTGTTATGTTTCTGGCCTTTTAAGATTGTATTGGAATACTTTCCATTCTATACGCTGGATGTACCATTTTTTCAACTCTTCAAAACTTAATCTGATAATTATCCTAGAAGAGTCGATAAATTATCTCTCTAAATTTGACAGCTACAGCAGTTTAGCGACAAAGCTCATCAAGATGAAATAATTGAAGATCTCGCAGTCAACGATAGATTGGAAAATGAATTATCTTTGGCTGGTGCTAGTGCTGAGGAAGTAAAGTTGACCATAGTACAATCCAAATCAGAAGCAAAGGATGAGGATATATCCAGGCTAACATCTACGAATGAAGTTGAAGAAGATGCGTCAAACGAAGGATGGCAAGAAGCCAACCCAAAGGGCAGGCTGGGAAATGCTGGTGGCAGGAAATCTAGTCATAGGCGGCGACCAGCTCTAACAAAGCTACACATAAATCGTTCTGAATACTCAAATCCTCGGGAAAGCAATCATAAGCGCGAGATGGTTGCATCATCACAAAAAGGAATTCGCAGGGTTGTGGCAATGGAATCAATACCATTAAAGCAATCCAAAGAACACGGTGTAAATACTGTCGAGGATTCAAATAAACTGCAGCCAAAAGCTAGTGTGCCCAAAATATTAAATTCCCCTGGAAG
>CATIWQ010306369.1:0-10915 GCA_949673415.1 Euphorbia schlechtendalii
GACAATTAAATTTGTTTAAGTAATTAAACTATGAAGTTTAATTATTAAACATAAAATTTATTGGGCCAAGTTCATAATAAAATAAGTCCAACCCTAATTAACTAAGACAAAATAAAAACTAAACCTAATTCTAAAAGAAACAAAAAACGTGGGCAGCCTCCATATATTTATAATGAATTAACTTGAGGTTTTTTTGTAAGAAGGTTAACGCGCTTGGTTGAGCCTTTTGGGCTTTTATGGGTTGTTGGAGTTTTATCTCTTATTCTTCGTCAATTCGACTAGCACCGGTCCCGGTTCGACAGGAGTTCGTGCACGTGATATTGAAGAGCTTTCACTTGAGAGCTTTAATGGCATTCATCTTTCAAGGAGACTACCAAGTATGTTTTATTTGTGAAATATATCCTATTTAAACCCTATCAATTGTTCTTGAGAAGATCCTATTCGAATTAGAGAAAATTTTAATCGGAAATGCCACCGACGCGGTTCTGTTTTCGATGACAATTCCCTTCGGTCCATTCCATATAATAAACATGAAAACGACATTTTGGTTTTTTCACCATTTGTTAGGGAAGTGCGTAACCTTTTTCCTTATTTGTAATAATACCTTATCGCTTTAGTAATAATGGTCGTTGCATTTCAGCTTCATCTCTTTGTAGTTGTGATTTATATTTCCTATATTTTAAAATAACTTTCGCTTTAGTGTTTTATAAATATTTCAAAATAACCATCGCTTTAAGATTTCAATGCACATTTTTAAAAATTTTATCCATTTTACCCTTATTTAATGCACATTAGAAATGACAAAAGGAAAATTTATCCAATCAACTTTCAAATTAACAAAAGTTATTGGGCTAAATAAGTATTTTTATTACTTTAATTAATGTGATCTTGGTATTGACAAATAACCTAAAAGCGACAGTTATTTTGAAATGGAGGAAGTACTTCTGATGACAAGTTTAAGATCTATTTAACAGCCTGTTGTCGAAATTCTCTCTTTCAGAGAATGGTTCCGCTCCAATTTGGAAACAATTATTCTTGGCCAAGCTAGTGGTTCTTCTGATAACACACCTGATGGTGATAATATTGAAATGATCAATGAGCGAGGTCAAACAAACAATTCACAGAATATCCAACTTGGGGGAATTGAGAAGATGCGACTTTGGACTCAAGAAAGTGATAACCATCAGTTGTCTCATCAACTATGATACTTGGAACCTTCTAAATGGAAACCGCACCAGTGTTGACACGACACTGGCACGGACTCGGGCTCGGACTCGTACTCGGAATTCATGTTGGATCTGCCATTGAACTGTCGGACACATCAAAAACTGGCAATGTTAATTAAATTCATATTTCAATTAGAAAGCTTATTAGATAATTATCCTTAACTAAAGCAAAAGAACTCCCAACAATTAATGAATTATTGTGTTTCTTTATTGATAAGGCTACTAAATACGATTAATATCCTTTTCTTATTCTAAAAAACAAACTCCAGTTTAAATACTAATCACATTAAATGCTACTCCAATTCAAATTCTAATTAACAATTTTCTTATTTCTGTTCCAAAACATATTCTTTTTTTGTCTACTAAATACACATTAATTGAATACCTTAACTTTTTGTTTCTCAAACCAAGATACCAACTGTTTCACCTTCTCCACTAACTTTTTGTAACTGAAATAGGAAAATTGTTAATTAGAATTTGAATTGGAGCATCAATTAACGTGATTAGTATTTAAACTAGAAAGTTTGTTTTTTATAATGTATATAGGAAACACGATAAATTAGTTTTAAATTGTAAAGGTAATCCAATAAGAAAAAGATATAAATTGTATTTAGTATCCTTATCAATAAAGAAACGTAATCATTCATTAATTGTTGGGATTTTTTTGCTTTAGTTAAGGATAATTATCTAATTAGCTTTCTAATTGGAATCTGAATTTAATTAACATTACCGATTTCAGCCTTGTCCGACAGTTTAGTGGTGGATCCGACACGGATTCCATGTCCAAGTCCGTGTCAGTGTCGCGTTAACACTGGTGCGGCTTCCATTGAAGGGTCCAAGTATCATTGGTTACAAGGTTAGGCATGTCTTGTGCTTTTCTATTTTTGGAGTACCAAGATTTTTCTTTTTGCAACTACTTTGACCAATTAGTTATAAAATATAAAAAATCAACAAGCTCTTTCTTATCCGTAAGTGTATCTCTCTCTCTTTGGAAGGCTGAGGACTTGAGCCTCTTAAAGACCAGATACTGCTCCTTTAGAACAACTGGAAATTATCAAAAAGAAAGAAAATTAGCAATACCCTAGCATGGCTGTGATTCCTGTTATGCTGCATATTTATGTGTGTGTGGGCTTTTAGCTTTTCATGGTATTCCACAATTTGTTTGGTGAGAGGAATAATTAAAGTCTTCATGGTTAACAAGTGTATTCATATAAGTAAAATGTGCATTTCGTAGTGATAGTTTGTGTATCTGAAAGTGAAATGGAATGTGATGGGGAGTGGGAGATGATGAATTGTTAAACCCAAGTTAAAAGTATTTTACAGTAATTAAAACATTTTTGAAATAACAAACTTTATAAGATAGTGAAATAAATTGAGTACTAGTACTCTTAATTAAACAAGTTTACTTGAGTTTGTTAAAGGGAAAACAACTTAGTTTCGCTGAGTGTTTAAGTAAGTTATGGCTTAAAGTATGAAAAGCTGAGTTTAGCTTAGTATTGCATAGTTCATAAGATATAGACTCAGCGAAACTAAGTAGCTTTTAGAGTAGCTTTTATTTAGTATAAGCTAAGTTCTTTGACACTTAGAGAATAAAATAACACATATGCTTTTAACGTTCTTTGTGACGGATATAATATTCCTTTGATGCTTTTCAGGAGAAAAAGCAATGAAATTAAAGAAGATATTTCAAGTGGCTCTCACAACGAAAAGGTGTTAGTACGGAATGTTGGAGAATCTTTGCTGTTTCTCTAAAAAGGGCTGTTTCTCAATGTCTTCGCACAACTCTGCAACATCAGCAATCAGACAAATCACAAATCTCCATGTTGCATCTCACGCCCCTCTCTACCAGAACGGAATTGCTGGAAGAAAAGAGTTTTTGATGCATTCAGATAAATAGATTAATCTCGCGCCTCAACATTCAAATTCTCTGCCTCTAAACATCCTGGAATTTCTTTCAAACAAGCAAATTCAAAAGATTTGAAGAGAAGAGAAATTGAAGACTAAGTTAGAATGAAAAGTTTACAACGGCTACTTCCAAAACCTTCAAGTATAAATAGAAATCTAAAGCAGACGTTCAAACTTTGTGAATCACCTCGAATTTCTTAAGAGCTGAAATACGGTTCAAATATTCCTAGCGTTCAGAAATTCCAAATCAAGCATTCTAAGCAAACGTAAACCGTCTAATCTGTTTGTAATAGAGAGAATCAAACCACAGATTTAACATTTTAAAAGGATTCAATAATTCTTATAAGTTGAAATCCTTAGTTTGTAAAGGCTTCTCCGCTTATGGAAGGAAAGAAAATCTAGTGGATTAAATCTTGGAAAGCAATCCAGGGACTAGAAGTAGGCTCAGGGCCGAACTAGGATAAATCTCAAGTGTTAACGTTTCTTACCTTTGTCGCTTGTCTTTATAGTGTTTTACTCATTCATCATTCTCTCTGTGTTTTTCTTTAAGCTTGAAAAACCAATCCAAGCTGAGTAAAGTACTCAGCAACGATTGAAGATAAACTAAGTCAACGAAGCTGAGTAGTTTATAGTTTTTAGACCTGCACTCAGCACACATCTAAAAACTAAAGTTGGAAAAGAATATTTATAAAATTTAAAAATTAACCAAGTAACTGCATTCACCCCCCTCTATTATGTTATTTAAGTCATATTAGACTAACAAGTGGTATTAGAGTAAGTGCTCAACTGTAAAGATTCATCATCTTTGAGTTAAAAATCCCTATGGCTTATAATAACTTCTCCTTCAGCTCTAGCCAAACTGTGCTCTTTAAAGAAGAAATGTTTATAACCAGACCTCCTTTCTTTGATGGCCAACATTATACGTTTTGGAAAAATCGCATAAACAACTTTATACAATATCAAAGCATGCAAGCATGGCTAGCTATCGAGTTAGGACCCAAAATTCCCACGATTGTGCATAATGGGGAAAGAGTCCCAGTTGATCCAGAAGATTATGTTGACGCTGACCTAAAGCTTCTCAAAGAGAATCTGATAGCCATCAACTACTTACATTGTGTGCTAGATCTTATAGAGTTTAACAGGGTCTCGGGTTATGAGACAGCGTAAGAAATCTAGAGGAAGCTAGAGATCACCTATGAGGGGACCGACAAGGTCAAGGAGTCCAAGATTAACCTCATGCTGAGAGTGTTTGAGCTATTCCAGATGGGTACTAGCAAGGGTATTTAATCTATGTATACCGGGTTCATTAATATCATTAATGAACTAAAGAGATTGCGCAATGAGTTCACTAAGAAGAGATGGTGGAGAAGATTCTCTGTGTTCTCACTGTTGAATAGGATGCCAAGAAAAGTGCGATTGAAGAGGCTCATGATCTTAAAACCTACAACTATGATGAGCTAATAGGCACCTTGCTGACTCAGGAAATGTCCCTGAGGAAATATAATGATGACTCCAAAAGGAATAAAGGCAAGGAGAAAGAGGGTAAAGCCATTATCTTGAAGCTGACTCATCAAACGAATCCACCAGTAGAGATTCAAATGAGAAGATGGCACTTCTGATGAGGCGATTCAAGCACTTCATGAAGAAGGATGGGAAATTCGCAAAGAAGAAATTCCCCAACAAAACCAAGGCTACTCAACACCGGTGCGGAGTTGATGAAGGACCAAGGAAGGAGCATAGCAAAGATATTAAATGCTTTGGTTATGGAGAAAAAAGCCATATTTAATCATCCTTTCCAAAAACCAAGAAGGACAGACATAAGAAGAGGTTTGCCAAGAAAAATGAGGCACTTGCTACGACTTGGAGCTATTCAAGGAATCTTCATCCTTAGATGAAGAAGCTACAGACATTGCCAACCTATACTAAATGGAGATAGAGAATGAAAGGGGAGAGAGCTCAGCATCTTCTTCCAAGAGCAATTCTTCCACTGCTGACTTTGAAACTAAGCATAACAAAGGGAAGAACTCACAAGCTGATGTACATTCTGAAATTCCTTTATCAATAGAAGAATTTGCCCAGTTACTCTTCAATGTAGTGAAGTTGATTAATAAGTCGACTAAAAACATCAAAGAGCTAGTGAGGAGAAATGAAGTTCAGGAAACACTATTGCTTCCTTATCTCTTGATATACACTTTCTTCAAGAGAAAACTTAATATCATGAATTTCATAACAACAAGCTCACTAAGCAATAAGATGAGTTGACTGCTGAGATAACAGCTTTAAAGGAGAAATAGGTTCCTCCTCCAGCCAACAATCCATCTTTGAGTAACCAAACTTGCAATTCTAAGAGGAAGAATTCCTCTAAAAAGAAGAAAGTGAGCCAGCCCAAAGCAAAAATAGTGTGTGGCTTTTGTGGTAAAGCTTGACATGCCATAGTTCTCTATAAGCTTTCAAATAGTTATTAAGATGAGTATGAATGGTCTAATTTAAGCACTGCTAACAAGGGAGGACCAAACTTGAAAGTATGGCTACCTAAGAAAATGTAACTATTGTGCATGTGAGCCTAAGATTCATTGATAACATTGGAATGTGGTATTTAGATAGCAGATGCTCTAGGCATATGACAGGAGATGAAAGCAAGTTCATCTCATTGGAGAGTTGTGAGCACGGGATTTTGTGCTATCTCGCGCGTTCAATGATGATGGCTTTTTCGGGATTTCATCCTTGAATCACATAATTTTTTAGTATCCGAATATCTTCAAATGAGAGTCTTCCTCGTCTCTGAATTAAAAAAAAGACTTTCCTAATAAAATTATTCATGAAATTAATTAAAAAATACGAAAATACATGAAAAAAACATGAAAAACATGATAAAAACCTCAGGAATCGGATTCGGGATTTGCCTCACCAGAATTTGGTGAGGTAGCCTCGCCAAAATTGGCAAGGCTCCTCGCTAGAAGTTCTAGTGAGGCAAGCCTCACAAAACTATGCTAGATTCTGGAGGCCTCGCCAGAATTTCTTGCCTTTTTTGGATTTTAGGGATTTTTCCTATAAATAGTCGGAGAACTTTCGATGTTCCAGAGGGAAAAAAATTTTCAGAACAAAAATAAGTAGCTTTGAGAACGGGATCTAATTTCAAGGATTAAACAAATATTATTGGGATTTCACCACAATCTGAACAAAAAGACGACGAGGACTTCTTCTTGAAGTTGAGCGAATATCTTCGAAGTGGATTCGTTCTGTAAAGGTAAGCCTTTGAGTTCCTAAAACTACAAATCCTATGTTCATTGTCTGTATCTTCTTCTCCTTTGATTCAATTTGGGAACCTAGGACTTTTGTTATATTTTATCTCAATGTTGTAATCCTCTTTCTTAATTTGTAATTTCTATATTAATGGAGATATATGTTAGAATACCCCCATGAAGGGAATAAAAAAATATTCCCGGATAAGAGTCCCCACTATTTTGCCATGCGAGCAATTTCATTAATTAAAATGAGCAACCAATGTGTTAATAAAATGAACTATTTTATTTTCAATAATGAATCCCTTATCGATTTTTTTAATAGGCAACGCGGGCCTCGCCAATGCCAAAATCAAGCATATGTGCAATAATGCTATATACCTTGTGCTAACTTTTGTGGATGCAGGTATATTAGGATTAGATGTATGCCTAGAATTTTATTTTCCTTCATGTATCACATTTTAATTATTTTTTTTTGGGAAATGTAATTAATAGATTAGGTGGGAGGTTGCACCCCCTGAGGTTTTGTAATTTTTAATCTTTACTTTTCCGCATTTACTTTCCGTATTTTTTTACTTTTTTGTGGATGGATTTACCACTTTCAAATATACGTGAATCATGCATAATAACTCGAAAATGACCTAAGTGCGAATATGCACAATTAAGAAATACGGTTTTCTGTTGATGTAATATAATGTGATCCAATAAAAAAATAAGCAACTTATCCCGGACCCTAGTCTCTGTGTCTTAGTGGGCAGTCCCCCGGACATTAAGCCTCACAGGACTCTAATTCTTGGAAAGAGCTTATCTAGGTGGTGACTCTACACTAAGAGATGGCGGATTCGGGTTTGATCGATCTAAAAATTTTTTTCGCTCTCTCTGCCAACCTTTTTCCGGGTCCTCAATCCGGTACCTTTTTACATTTTAAAACACCCTAGTGGACCACGCCTTTGAATCTGCATGCTCTCGGCCCACCGCTCTGTGTCATCCGCTCACAGTGGTGACTCTGCTAGGGATTTTTTCTAAAAACTTGTTTTTTCAAAGATTTTAGATTTTGGATAAGTGTCAAAAATTATTGATCACATTATTCCGTATTTTCTTAATTATGACATATTTATAATTTCACATTACAATAGAGGGGATTAGCCCGTAAGATTAAGGTACCCTATTACCGTAAAGCTTTCTCTTGTACTAATCTTCCTCCCTGAGAAAAGATAGTACTTGAGTGGGTGGAGCACTTGTTACCATATCGCATGTTCTTCCTTGTAGAACCCATTTGGGGAGAGGCTTGGAGTGTATTTTAGTGCAACAAGAACCTTCTACAGCAACAACCCATTTATAAACCTCATGTAAATAAACCATAGGCATTTTCCCTTGGGTGTTACCCAACAAACGACCATGCATTATATTTTCTTGCGGGTACGCTCCTTAGTATCTTCATGGTACTAAGATGAACCAAACCTAGGATAGAGACTAGCTAAAAACCCTACGCACTGGAGTTGTATGGTTGGAAGTTAGATGTTATGTGCTATCTGCTATGTGTTTATCGCTCTTTGATTCATCATGCATTGTACATATGTTCCATGCTAACCACGAATCTCAATGTAGACACTCAAATGCACACACTCATGATATAAGAATGAACATATCATGTTATCATCAACATAATGCCAATTGGATGTCATTCATATTTAGGATTTAGTTGACACTTGAGATCGTGTCACCCTAGGATAACAAGAAACCAATTAGAATCATGTAACATCACTTTCCCTTTTAGCGTGACATTAACATGATGTCCGACTCTTAGGACAAAACTTACCTCAATTTTTGCGTGGTGCCCACTTGGCATCCGATTCACAGCCCTTCCGGGCAATTATACACACTAAAAGCCTAAACGAGGAAAAATACATTTCCCCACATTAAAGGATATCCCTATTGATATCCTAACTCAAGCCCACACGGGGCGAACTTACTTAAAAAAAACCCTACCTTACCCTCAATAGTGGTGACCACTCACCCAAACTGTCCACCTAAGAAAAGAAATAATTCATGCATCACCACATACCTTTTGTAATGGTGTCCACTGATATCTAAGACCTTGCCCTAATGGGGTAAAAGAACCAAAACATTCATCTGAGTATTACACACGATGGTTATTTCCATGCACATTTGAACTAATTTTCATTAGGGTATGTTACACCGCTTATCTGAAAATAATAGGACATCTTCATGAGCTTTAGTCACAAAGCTTGATCTTGAATTTTTGACCTATCACTACATGGGTAGGTAGGTCAGATCATTATATCATTCTAGTTCACACTGTCACACAGACAGCGTGTAGATCTTGAATCCACAGGATTATCATTCACACATTCTTATCACCTAAACTAACGATCCTATTTTGTTTTGATGGATTTTTATCTCACGTCATAGCACATTAACCATTTGTGTATGCAGCCACAGCATTAACATCTCATGCATCAATCATGCATCATAACTTTACATGCATTCCTTGACGATATCCATTTATATTTTAGCCAGGGAAAAGCCTGTCTATCGGAGGGCTTGGAATAGGGCTTCTCGTTGTTTGATTCGCATCTCTCCAATCATGGCTCACCAATAGGGAATTTCATACACAGACTCCAATGAAAGCTTAGATTCGGAAAAAAGTACCCTGCGCAGTCTTAATAACATGGCTAACCAATAGGAAGAAAATGTAGTAGAAGAGTAGAATTTCGAGGTAGGATAGAACCCACAATTGAACCAATTGTCGGTGAGAGCTGAGATTGCTACAGAAATGAATGCCTTTACTAATAGTGACCAGTTCAGGTCAATCATCAACCACCACACTAGGATGGGGCAGCCCGAGTAGAGGGCAAATGAGGTAGTACCCAACTTGAACATTGGTGGCATAATCCTACTGGGAGTACCATCATCTTCTACTACAGTACTCTAGAATGCTGGGATAGTCACTCCAAGTTTCTATCAATTCAGAGTAGGGCAGCGCTAGCCACAAGTTGGCCAAATGGTGTTTGAATTCACTTATCAGCCACAAATGGGTGGGTAATTCTTCTCAGGTCAACCGGGGATAAACTTCATTAGCACCCAAAACGGTGGGGCCGCCTAAGATCAGAACCTCTTCCAACTTCATCCCCTTTGCTGAGTCGATGTTGCCAAGCTGGGGTGCACCGTCTCAGATGTTCTAGGGAGTAAGACAGTATAACTTGGGTACACAATATGGTGGGTTCTCAGGGACCCCGAGTAGTATTCTCCACAGCTTGGAATGGCTAAACTACGGTAAAATGCAGGTGTTGTCAAAACCTCTTATCAAATAGAAAAATGATGATAACTGCAAGTATACAGTTGCGATGTAGTTTTAAAAGATATCGAACCCACACAGAAGGAACCAAGTCTAAAGATCAACAACGGAAAAACAAAGTAAAGAAAATAAAAATATATTTGAGATTTTTGGATAGGAAGATTAAAATGAAAAGTTGAGTAAATATAGATGTGGAAGATTAGAGAATCTAAATATAAAGATTTTCACAACGAATAAGTATAGCAGAGAAAACATGCAAGTTCAACAAAGATGTTATGATTCACTAAACTACTCTAACAAACTCGGTTCAAAACACTTAGATGTTCAATGATTCGCCGCAGAGCAACACATGAAATAACTTTTCTAAATCTAGCGCAAACGAAATAAAACAGTTATATAAACCTAGACAACATCAATACTATGCTTAGTACGGGTCGCTCTCACATAGCCACATTTAGCAAGTTACAATGTTGGCTTACTAAACAGCGTTATATCAAAGATCCAGTGATTATACACGATATTGTTAACCTTGAAACTACTCTTAAAATTAATTCTAATGCATATAACTTGATTAATATAAATGACTTAGCACAAAATACGCATTATGACACATAGACATATCATAAACTTCGAAATAGAAAGTATAAGTAGAAAAAGCAAAGTTGTAAGGTATGAAAGTGAAAGCTAAAGTTGATCAAACCATATCCACTCTTTAATGGGATTCGTCAATTCTCGCAATTCCTGCATCTGCTTTGAATTCGGTCTCGACCTATATAGAACCTCCGCTAGGATGCTATTCTTTACGAATATCGAACAAACGAATATTGAAGAACGAAAACTTTTATTGATAAGTGATTTGCAAGTACACTTATACAACAGTTGCTCAAGAATATAGAGAAATCTAGTGATCGAAACAAGGATTCAAATCACTTAAACATTTTCTCGTTAACACTTAAGAACGTAACGAATCTATCTACACACACTATATCTCTCTTTCACTTTATGCACTGCACTTCCTAGAATGCACCACTTTTCAATCCCTGAAATTTGTGAGGATTGGAACCCTATTTATAGAGTTTGAAGGGTTGCATCTATCCAAATGAAGGGTTGTGTCCATTGGTGAAAGATTGCATCTCTTCTTTTTGATTGGTTGAGAAGCTTTGATATAATCCATAATGGATAGGCACCTTTTCATGATTGGATGACTTTTGATAGGTGTCTAT
>CATIWQ010306380.1:0-15626 GCA_949673415.1 Euphorbia schlechtendalii
GTCAATACTATGCTTAGTACAGGTCACTCTCACATAGCCACATTTAGCAAGTTACCATTCCAAAAATGTTGGCTCACTAAACAGCGTTATATCACAGATCCAGTGATTATACATGATATTGTTAACCTTGAAATTACTCTTAAAATAAACTCCAATGCATATAACTTGATTAACATAAAAGACTTAACACGAAATAGGCATTATGACACATAGACATATCATAAACTTTGAAATAGAAAGTATAAGTAGAAAGCAAAGCAAAGTTGTAAGGTATGCAAGTGAAAGCTAAAGTTGATCAAACTGTATCCACTCTTTAATGGGAGTCATTAATTCCCACAATTCCTGCGTCTTCTTTGAATTCAGTGTTAGCCCATATAGAACCTCCGCTAGGATGCTATTCTTTGCTAATATCAAACAAACGAATATTGAAGAATGAAAACTTTTATTGATAAGTGATTTGCATGTATACTAATACAACAATAGCTCAAGAATATAGAGAGATCTAGTGATCAAAATAAGGATTCAAATCACTTAAACATTTTCTCGCTAATACTTATGAACGTAGCGAATTCTCTATCTATACAAACACTATATGTAACCCTAGTCTTCTTGCCACATCCACTGCACTGTGATGCATGAAATTTGTCATGTTTGAAGCTTTATTTATAGAGTTCGAAGGGTTGCGTCTATCCATACAAAGAGTCATGTCTATTGGTGAATGATTGCATCACTTCATTATGATTGGTTGAGAAGCTTCAATATAACCCACAATGGATAGGCACCTTTCCATGATTGGTTAATTTCTTATAGGTGTCTATTCATTGGTAGTTGATGGCGGTTGACGGTGGTTGATCATGCTTATCTGGTGGTTGGTAGTTAAGAAGATAAAACTAGAAAACTGTCCAAGTTGCAACCACGATATACAAGTCACGATCGTGAATCTTTGATTGGCAGAATTTTGTTCTGAAGAAGAATAGGTCACGATCGTGAATTGAATTTTTCTTCAGAATTCTCCTTGCAACTTCACCGATCTTTGACAGCATTGATCCTAAGCCAAATCTTTAAGTTCCACACATCTTTTTGCACCTTTTTCACTCTTTTTTCATAGAATTCCACTTTAGATCATTTTACTCCCAAGATTTACCTACTATCTGCATTTTCATAAAAAACAACTACATACCACGTGAAATCTTTTATATGAAGTATAAAAATGACATAAACTATAGTGTTTAATGTGTAAAATTAATATGATAATAAGTTTAATTATACACTTATCAAAGGCTCACTCCAAAATAGAAAGAGCCTTCTAAAGAATTCTTCTTTTCTTAGAGAAACTCTTGGAGGATCTCAATCAACTCATGAAGAAAGAGATGTCGAACTCAAAGAGAGACGCTGAGTTGAAGTGTGGAATAAAGTGAGAAGGGGATGCCTATTAATAGGGAGAGGGGGAGTTATAGAGTCCCCCTTAAAAATAATGTGGGGTACATGCGGGATAGCCACGCAGGTCCCTTGGACCCATGGCTGCCTCCAAAAGGCAAGCCCCCTGGGGCTTGCCTTATGCTACAAGCTTGAGGGCTTGTAGCTCGCTAGTGAGCGTGGGCTTTACGTCAATGGGAAAAATTCCCTTGCTCCGCTCTGTGCAATTTTTTCATATTTTCTCTTTTATTCCCTTTAATTATTAAATTGGTCCAACCAATTAATAATTAATCTTAAGATTTCGACATCCTCAATATTCTCGGTATAGACCCAGTCTATATGTTCTTTACTTAGTCCAGTAAAGACCCAAAGTGTGTGGTTTCATAGGATCCCGAATTATAGAGCCGTTAGAGGTTAACCTAAACTTAGCTTCCCATCGAGGAACTTTTAGGCTCAATGTTCCAGATCGATATGGAACTCTATAACTCTAGACAATCAAATGGACTTTCTGGCAAAGGTGTTTGTTCCCACGATACTTGAAATGTCATGTGCATGTAACTTAATCTAGTTCTACAATAGTTACTAATACAATACACTCCTTCCATCAGGTTAAGTACTATCTAGTTTATTGAGCTCGGTTTAAGTTTTAGCTCATGTAATAGCCATAGCTATCCTAGAATTAAACTTATTCATGATGAACACCACTCACCATAATGTATCAAGAATGACTAGAAACCTGTTCTATCCTGGAATTATGAGTGTCTCTTCAACAAGGAGCCCTAAGGTACATCTCCATTATATCACTTTATCAGAAGCGATGGATCCATCTTGACTACCCGTCTTACCTACATGTGATCAATACTATACCCGTAATCACAAATATCATCCTGATCACCAGGGTATGAATAAGTATGACCCAAAGTATAGCCACTCCTACATAAGGTAACTAGTATATTAGGTCTGAGGATACTTGTACTACTATTGTAATAAGACATGACACTAGCACATGGATATAGTTATTCTTGAGTCTCCTTCTTATAGCAGTCTCTAATGTGTTACTTGAATACATTCATGTGTTAACTCAAGGTACCATCTTCATCTAATCCAAGGAGTAAGCCTACACATGCTAGTATGTCCTCTTTATTAATATCTAGTCTCAATGATACAATGACTAGGGATATTTAGACTATTCATGGTAACACGTTTGTGTAATTCTCAAACTACATATCTCCCACTATATCCTCGCACTTTTACACTATGAAGTAGTTACAAACTTTGTCTTATCAATGCGCATATACATAATATTATACATATATGATACAAGCAAGATACATAAATAAATAAAATAATTGTTAAACAATAACGATGCCTTTATTTTTAAAACTGTAGCCGGAATATAATAGCAATTGTTCGTTACTATAACTTGGCCATTAGGCAAACGAAGGCTATATGTCCCTAGAGCTGTTGTAGCAACTTGTTGCAAGCCTTCTACTATTCTGCAATCCTTGCATAAAAGTACAAATATAAGTACCACAACTAGTATCCAATACCCAAGTAGACTCATAGGGAACTGTAGAGAACTCTCTATCATGAATATACCTGAAGTATATCCCTCACTTAGATTCTTCTTCACTTATTTAGAAATCTGAACTCTTAGCTCATGTTTCATTTGGCACTTTTCATGAGTCATCTCTTGACCTTGAAGGCTCTAGAATTTCTTATCTTTTGATCCTCAACAATAAGTTAATTCTCAAGTTTATTTCTAAACTGTATATCATATTGTTCTAACTGGTCTACCATTTCTGAAAAATTACAGTTATCATTGATGCCATAGAAATCTGTTTTGAAAATGTCTTACCTATGCAGTAGACCTTTCACTACAATCTGTGTCAAGGTATCCATATCATAAGTAACTCCTATTTTCCTTAACTATTTGGAGTTATCATAAATAGTCATGGCAAACTCAACTGCTGAGGTGTTAGCCCCTAGACTAACAGGTAACATGAATTTTTTAGCTTCATCCATCATTACAAGCTGCACAATTATAGATTCTAGGTCCATATTTTTGCAAAGATCCCTATACCTTGGAATCATAGTGTTGACCATGAAATTCTTTGCAAAATCACAGTCCCTTTTGCTCTTCATGTGCTTATCAATTTGATAAATGAAAGGATCTTCTATGGGGAGTTCGGGATATGGATTATCTAGTACATAATCTAGACTAAGGCTCTTTAGGAACCTTGTAATACACTCGAACCACTCATGAAAGTAGTCTCCTTCGTAAAACTTCTTATCAATTGGATGCATATCAGTGTTAGTGTTCTTATTCAACCTAGATATAAGATAGAATTTATTTGGACATTAGTATATATACATGCATTTAATAAAATGTCTTTAATTAAATACATAATTCCTACTATTTTCTTAACCCTCAATAGCCCCTTCTATTTAAATTCAAGATATTTGGTCTGACCAATTTTCCTTAGTAGGTAGCATCCATAGCCACTCATCATGACCCCCGCTATAGCAGGTCAAGCTCCGTCCATTTGCATCTCATGCAATTGCTAATCCATTTGAGTTATCTTTCTCGAGACGTGAGTACCCAATTGTACGACTCCTCAAATGTGTCTTAAATTTGGCATTATCTCTAACGATATGGACAACTAACCCATTTTGGTTATGGTATTAACCCCATCAAGTCCTATGACCAAACACATGTTAACGGAAGTCATGTTGTACATGTTCTTACATTTGTTAATAAGGTTTGTATCATAACTTATGATGGGAAGATAATCTACCACCTTAATATTGTTGTAGGGATTTTATTGGTGCCGTTTGTGTCACCCTAGTCTAGGTCATATACGATGGATATGATTATGATAAAAATAATTCTAGGCTATTTAGAATTATTAACTCTAAGGGAGCATGCTCAAGATTGTTACATCATAATCATTCCATTATGTCAAGACTCCACATATCATGCAAAACAAACAAGGTCTATGTTTAAGTTATTGAACCTATGTCTATAAGTTTTAATTTAACAACTTAAACCACGTTTGTAAAACCATATGCAGAATCCGATTCCCATACTAGAAATCAATTGAGTCATAAAAGTCCCTTGGGTACACTTGAACCTAATACCGATGGAGATTTCTAGGTAGGAGAGGCCCCCTTAAAGTGAATGAGTAGCCAAGTCCAATCCTTGCCAAAATAAACACGAGTACTTCGATTCATTGTACCACATACAACTATGATTTAATGATTTCATTCTTTAATTGGGTGAAGTACAGGATGACCCTCAATTAAAACATTTACACGTGTGGTTAAACATTGTTAATTTTTATGATAATCAAAAGAATAAGTTTGAGCGAAACCTTAATATAGTTATCATATCATCTTCTATAACATGAATTGAAACCTAAGTCATGCATATTATAAGGCATGCTTTGATACCAGTTTAATTCGTTGATAAAGACAGTAATTGAACATGCAACGTTGTAAGGTGGAATTTCAAAACTTAAAATTAACCTAAAAGGATCTCCTAAGCATACCATGATTGATATAATCTAAGTTGAAATATTTCAAATATGCCAATAGGTTTATAAAACTTATAAAAGAAAGCCTAGCATCTAAGTTTAGAGCATTACCAGTTGATGCGTGCTTCTCTCTTTGATTTGGATGCGACTTTCCCGCAGAGCAATTAAACAAAACTCTGTTAGCACAAGTGTCCAAACTAGGATAGCCTCTATGATTGATGCACACGGATCTTCATCGACCAAAACCTTGGTGAGGTAGAACCCATTAGTAGAAAACAACTGCTAGACTGCTTGAAGACTAACTTGAAAATATAAACTAGAATGATCACTTCAAAATAGAAAGAGCCTTCTAAAGAATTCTTCTTTGCTTGGAGAAACTCATGGAGGATATCGCACAACTCATGAAGAAAAAGATGTGGAACTCAGAGAGAAAGGCTAGACATCATCCTGGCAAGGCTCCGATGATCAAAGAAGAAGATGAAGATGAAGCTCCGGAAGATTGGAAGGTGAGTATGCAACAAAAATTAGACAATTGCCAAGTGGATCTTAGGGTAATGAAAAAGGACATGAAGATTCTAAAGAAGAGTAATAAATCAATGCTTCGAAAATTACTATCCTTCTTTAGAAAACAAAATTATCAATTTACTCCTAATCCTCCGGATTCTCCTTCTCAATAACAACAGGTTTATTCTTTTCTTTTTCTTTTTCAAAATTTTTAAATGAGTTGTTTGTTTAGTTTTTAGATTTTCATTTTTTAGCTAAGTCTCTCATAATGAGGACATTGTGTTCTTTAGTTTGGGGGGGCAATTGTAAAAAAAATCCCAAAAATCCAAAAAAATTAAATAAAATTAAAAAAATGAAGAATATGGAAATTTTCTTGATTTTTTGTTATTTATATATTATCTATACCTATAATATAATAACATATGTTCCAAGGTTATTGTGAGTGTTAGGTATTTCAAGTTTAATGTTAGTGCAAATTTTGAACAAAAATGTTTCAAGTTTGAGCGCAAGTTGAGAGTGTGAGCTCTGGTGGCACAACATTTAGCATTTAGCAAGGATGAGTGGTGAGTAACATTCAAAAGCAACATTCCAAGTAAGTTTCGATATATATTTCAATGCAACCTAAATTAGTATAAGCTGAATAGTTTTAGTTTAATGCTACTAACATGTCAATAGTGGAGTAATATCTAGTAGTGTTCTTACTATGAGTTTTATATGCTATTCTCGAATAAATCTTATAAGTATTGAGTGTGTTTAAAGTGTTGGGAAATTATAGCCATAGTACTTTGAAAATGATCGATAAAGGATGAGGGTATTTAGAGAAAAATCAAAAGAAAGAGATGATAACTAATGAGTTATGCAAAAGGCGAGGAATGGTACGCAGCAGAAATTGCAACCATTCAATGAGTGAAAAAAAAGTAGCAAAGCACGAAGATGCAAAGTACAAACCTGTACTTTAAAAACATATGCTTAAAAGAAAAAAAATGAGAGAAAGTGGTATGTAGAATAAAATGCAACCACTAAAAAAGGGGAGAGTGGTATGGAGCATAAAATGCAATCACTAAGAGTGTTTTAGTATCCTAGGTTACCTAAAAATGCCTTGAGATCAAACTTTCCTAAGTGTGCTCCTTTTGTCCTTTGTACTTTAATCTATACTTAAGAGAAGGAAATATTCGAGTGAGTAAATAACGCTTATATGAAGACGCAATTCGGTTGGCCCTCCATTAAGAGTAAATATATGCAACTGGACTATATAAATTGCACATTACTAATTTATGGGAAATTTCAAACTTTTACTTAAACTTTGTGCAACATGGGAATGTGGTACTCACTAAAATAGTCTTTCACCAAATGAGGTACGAACTTGAATATTTTTTATACACTTCTATTATGTTTACCTTAAGGACAAGGTAAAAGTTAAGTGTGGGGGTGTGATAAGTGTATAATTACACTTATTATCATGATATTTTAAATTATAAAACTATATGGTTTAGAATCATTTTATACTTCATATAAACGATTTCACGTGATATGTAGTTGTTTTTTATGCAAGTGTAGAAACTAGGTGAATCTTGGGAGTGAAATGATCAAAGATGGAATTCTATGTAAAAAGAGTAAAAATGGTGCAAAAAGATGCGTGGAACGTAAGGAAATGGCTCAAGATCGAAGCTGTCAAAGATTGGTAAAGTTGCAAAGAAGAAACATGAAGAAGAACACATTTCAAGATCATGAAACCCATTCGAGTTCGTGACTTGTTACTCTTCGCAAGCAGAAAGTTTCCAACCAATAGTCACGATCGTGACACATATATCATGCTCGTGACTTGTGATAGTTATTGGTTAACTCTTCTCAACTACCAACCACCGGATAAGAACAATCAACCGCCATCAACTGTCAACAGAAAAGACACCTTTTGGAAGTCAACCAATCATGAAAAGGTGCCTTTCCATTATGGATAAAGATGAATCTTTGCATCCAATCATATTGAAGTGATACAACCCTTCGCCAATGGACATGACTCTTCGTTTGGATAGATATAACCCGTCATACTATATAAATAGGGTTCAAATTTAACCATTTCTAAGGCATAGTGTGGTGCATATGGTGTGTGTTGAATGATAGTATGTGTGATACACATTAGAGAGTGAAAATATATATAGAATTTGCTACGTCAAAGTCTTAGTGAGAAAAATGTATAAGTGATTCGATACTTATTTTGATGACTAGATTTCTACACAAATTCGAGCGATTGTTGTATGAGTGTAATTGCAAAGCACTTATCAATAAAAGCTTTCGTTCTTCAACATTGATTTTTTTGAAATTCACAAAGAATAGCATTCTAGCGGAGGTTCTATACGAGTCGAGACCGAATTCAAAGTAGACGCAGGAATTGCGGGAATAGATGACTCCCATTAAAGAGTGGATACGGTTTGTTCAACTTTAGCTTTCAATTGCATACCTTACAACTTTACTTTGTTTTCTACTTATACTTTCTATTTCAAAGTTTATGATATGTTTAAGTGTCATACTGAGTATTTCATCTTGCATCATTTATATTAATCAAGTTATATGCTTTCGAGTTGACTTAAAGAGTGATTTCAGGGTTAACAAGATTGTGTATAATCACTGGATCTGTGATTATAATGCTATTTAGTTAGCCAACATTTTTGGACTGGTAACTTGTTAAATATGGCTATGTGGGAGCGACCCATACTAACCATAGTATTATTGTCATCCAGGTTCTTATAAGTTTAATAATTCGTTTACCCTAGATATAGAAAAGTCATTTCATGTGTTGCTCTACAGTGAATTATTGAATATTTGGGCGTCTAGAACCGTGTTTGTTAAAGTTATCTAGTATATGAAATCTTCTTAATGATTTTACATGTTTTTCTCTACCATACTTGTTTCTAGGAAATATCTATATAGTTTACATGTTCTCTAATCTGTTCATACTTTTGTTTATTCATCAGTCTACCATCCAAACCCTCCAATACAAGTTAACTTATTTCTTTTGTTTCGTAACTCTAGTAGGTCCTTAGAACCGAATTCCTTCCCTGTGGGATCGTTATCTTTTAAAACTACAATGAAATTGTATACTTGCAGTGGTCATCATTTTTCTATTTGATAAGTGGTATTGACAAAACCTGTTTGTATTTTGACTTTTATCTTATAGTAGAAAAGTGGGGAACAAGGTTTTTGACACCGTTACCGAATATAAGCTTATCGAAACGAGTTGAAGTGTGTAATAAAGAGAGAAGGGGAGGCTTATTTATAAGGATAGAGGGAGTTGTAGAATCCCCCTCAAAAACAATGTGGGGTGGGAATATACCCATCCCACATGCAGGTCCGATGCGTGGGTCCCTTGGACCCGTGGGCTAACCCGTGACTTCCTCTACAAGGCAAGCCCTAGCGAGCTTGCGTTGTGCCGCAAGCTTGTGGCCTTGCAGCCCGCTAGTGCTCACAAACTTTACCTAGTGCGCTAGTAGGCCGTGAGCTTTTCAGCTCGCAGGGCAGCCGTGCAAGCCTCACTCTAAACATCCCCTGTTCGTTTGGGACCCACTCGCAATGGGAAAAATTCCCTTGCTCTGCTCAGTGCAATTTTTCCTTATTTTCTTTTTTATTCCCTTTAATTATTAAATTGGTCAACCAATTAATAATTAATCTGACAATTTTGACATTCTCCATATTCTTAGCATAGACCCAGTTTATAGGTTCTTTACTTAGTCCGATAAAGACCTAAAGGGTGTGATCTCATAGGATCCTGAAGTATGGAGCTACTAGAGGTTAACCTAAACTTGGCTTCCCATTCGTGAACCTTTAGGCTGAGTATTCCAAACCGATATGGAACCCGATAACTCTAGATGATTAAATGGGCTTTCTAGCAAGGCGTATGATCCCCTAATACTTAGAACATCACGTGCATGTGACTTAATCCGGTTATGTAGTACTAACCAATACAATACACTCCTTCCATCACATTATGTACCACCCAGTTTATTGAGCTCGGATTAAGTGTTAGCTCATGTAATAGTCGTAGCATTCTTAGAAATAGACTTGTTCATGAAGAACACCAATCGCCATAGTGTATTAAGATTGACAAGCCCTTTCTATCAGTCTTATACTCTGATCATAGGTTAATGAGTGTATCTCTTTAACAAGGGACCCTAAGGTACATCTTCCATTATATCACTATATCAGGTGCGATGGATCCCATCCTGACTAGTCATCTTACCAACATGTGATCATCACTATGCCCGTATTCGCCCGTATTCACCTTGATCACCAGGGTATGAAAAAGTATGACCCAAAGTATAGCAACTCCTACATAAGGTAACCAATATCTCAGGTTTGAGGATACTTGTACTCTTACTATAATAAGACATGACACCAACACATGAATATAGTTATTGTCAAGTGTCCATCTTATAGCGATCTCTAATGTATTACCCAAATACATTCATGTGCTAACTTAAGGAGGAATCGAACCCTACTCGATATGGCTCGGTCCATGATGAGCCAAGAAAAACTCAGTAGATCCTTTTGGGATTATGCGCTTGAGGGCGCAGTTTATATTCTAAATAGAGTGCCCTCTAAATCAATTGATCAAACACCATATGAATTGTGGTATGATAAGAAACCCGCTCTTTCTCACCTGAGAGTTTGGGGATGTCCTACTTACCTGAAGATGAAGATTTCAGATAAGCTGGGTCCTATGTCTGACAGTTGTTTGTTTGTTGGTTACCCTAAGGAAACTATGGGGTATACCTTCTATGATCCCAAGGAATAAAAAGTCCTTGTTTTAAAAGATGCTTAATTCCTCGAGAAGGAACATATACTTACGAAAGCTAGTCGGAGCAATCTTGAGTTAGGTACTCAAGAGGATTAAATAGATAATTAACTGATTATACCTACACCTGTTACACAAGATAGTGCAAGCATGGAATAGCCTACTATAACACCGACAGTATGTAGGTTAGGCTGGGCTCCAATCGCTCCCGAGCGATACGGGTTTATCCTCATTGATGATAAACATCTCTTCCTTATGGAAGATGATGAGCCCAGGACTTATAAGGAGGCAATGGAAGGATTGGAATCTGAAAAATAGTTTGCAGCCATGAGGTCAGAGTTGGACTACATGTACAAAAATCAAAATGAATTTTGATTGATGCTTCAAGTGGGATTAGGCCCATAGGATGCAAGTGGGTTTTCAAGAAAAAAACTGACATGGATGGTAACGTATTTACCTATAAAGAAAGGCTGGTTGTAAAAGGTTATAGTAAAAAAGAAGGAATTGACTATGATGAAACCATTTTACTGGTGGCCATGCTGAATGCTATCAGGATACTCCTTGCCATCGCCGCTCATTACGATTATGAGATTTGGTTGATGGATGTGAAAATGGAGTTCCTTAGCAGAAATCTGGACATGGATGTGTATATGGAATAACCCAAGGGTTTTATATCTAAGGATGGCTTGAAGGTATGCAAGTTGCAGAAGTCCATTTATGGACTTAAGAAAACATCAAGGAGTCGGAATATTAGGTTTGACGAGACAATCCGAGAAATTGGTTTTGTGTCAAATGCTAATGAGCCCTTTGTATATAACAAGGCTAGTGGGAGTATGGTCGTTTTCCATGTATTATATATCGATGACATATTACTGATAGGAAACGATGTTCCTTTTCTTCTAATAGTTAAGTCATGGTTGTCAAAGAAGTTCTCCATTGAAAGACCTTGGAGAAGTAGCTTTTATACTTGGTGTAAAAATCTATTGACATAGATCCAGAAGGTTGCTAGGTCTTTCACAAATTACATACATAGAGAAGGTTTTGGCTATTTTTAACCTTGAGCAATCTAGAAAGGCTTATCTCCCAATGTCTCACTGGATTAACCTTTCTAAATCTGAGTGTCCGAGAACACAGGAGGAGAGACTGCGCATGAATACAATACCCTATGCCTCAACGATAGGATCCATCATGTATGCTATGGTATACACTCGATTGGATGTCTCACATGCGTTGAGCATCACAAGCATATTTCAATCTAAATAAGGTGAGAAACATTGGATGGCCTTTAAAACTATCCTTAAGTACTTATGTAGGACTAAGGATATGTTTTTAGTATATGGAGAAGGTTATCTCTCTTTGGAGGGATACACCGATGTGAGTTTTCAGTCTAACAATGACGTTTATAAGTCCTAGTCAGGGTATGTGTTTTTGTCAAACAGAGGAGAAGTTGTTTGGAAAAGTTTCAAATAGGATATGAATGTTGATTCAACCACAAAATCTATGTATATAGCTGCTTCCGAAGCAGCTAAGCAAGCTGTCTAACTTAAGGGATTTGGTGATCTTGATGTGGTGTCTAGCATTGTAAATCAAATAGTAATCTATTGCAATAACAATGGGGCTATTGCTCTTGCAAAGGAACCACGGTTTTGTTAGAGAAACAGACATGGACTCAGAAAGTACCATCTCATTCAAGAGATAGTAGCTAGGAAAGATTAGATTTAGAATAAATCCCAATGGATCAAAATTTGGTGGATGGGCTAACTAAGGCATTAACTCAAGTTAAACAAGACCCGCATGTTAATGAGTATGGCATGAAGCAAATGGGCAATTGGCTCTTGTGCAAGTTAGAGATTATTAGACATGATGTATGCCCTAGAGGTAATTATGGAGATATATCTTAATTAGTAATAATGTACAAATAGTTTCATATTATTATTAATAATAAATTAGGCATCTTTGTTGGTTATCAGTGTTTTCAATTTATTTATGTATCTCACTGGTATCATATATGTATAGTTTTATATATATGCCCATTGATAAGAAAAAGTCTATGACTACTTAATAGTGTACCTCCTCTAGCACCCAAGATTATGGCAGTGATAATCTCGGCCGCTCCAATTTTACTTCTCATGCTCGTCGAGTTTTTCTTCATCATATCCCATATAATATCCACGAATTCCACTTCATCAAAGCACAAGAAAGAACAAACAGGTCTTTCTTTTGGACCTTAGTATTCTCTACTTGACAAAATACCGAAGTGGATAGGTATTTGTGGAGAAGAAGAATGCATTCATCCTTAATGAGTTTGTTAGGAGAATTTTTGGGATCGAAGACTCTCTTACCCGATAAATTTGCCCAAACTCTATTAGGTTGAAATGAATCCGTCATGCTTGAAGAATTGGCAATCTTGAAACTGAACCAATCACCCATCATCTCTGTTGTGACGGTGTATTGTTATCCTTGATTACGGAATTGTATAGCCCTCTTCCTTGAATCTTCAAAGTTGAATGTTAAAAAACATTTGAGAATCCAACCTCGATATTGTGGGAACCGCATATCCATAAGTTTTGAAAGACCAAGAATTGAAAGGTAGGCTTCCATCTCTTCACGGAGATTTAGAGTTTCTAAGAAAACTAAATCGAGGAATAGCATCCCGGTTATATCCAATTTGCTTAGCTTTTGAAATCTCTTGCCCTCTTCTCTTGTCCTCAATTGGAAAGGACAATCAAATTCTTCTTGAAGTGATTGAACTCCTCTCTTTTGTACTGCTCTCTTCACACGAGTCATGTTGGTTTTGAAGATAAAGGTTTGAAAAAGTTTTAGATGTTTTTGAATATAGAAGATGAGAAAATCAGAAATTGTGAAGGCTTTTTAGAAGGTGTGGTGGCTAAGGTTCAACTTGGACCTATTTATAGAGGTTTAATGGGACTCTAATTGGTCATAAAGGGGATTATAGCTGTTTAGGGGTCAAAACTAGCCATTAATGGTGGTTTTAGCCATCTGTCACGTGTCAGTTCGTGATCTATAATGGTTATAATTTTACCGTGTCACGATCACGAAGGCCAGTCGTGATCGTGACTCTCCTCATGAAAGAAATAGGAAGTTTTGTTATTCAGTGATCACGAGCGCGAATTTTGTCGCGTTCGCGAGCTTCTCTACTCTTCAAATTTCTTCAATTTTTAGACTTGCACCTATAAAAACTTAGAAACACAAACATGAACAAACTTTGTTAAATATAAATGATGAATATTTACTATTATACCTTGAGTAATCATGGTGATGATAGCAATTGAACATCAACATCTTGTTGTTCAAATTTATTTTCATTTATAATAACAAGTATTTACAATCAAACATAAAGAAAACAAACATACAAACAAACACAAATAAAACATAATTAAACTGAACGAAAAGACTATACAAGATTTTAAACTGGAAAGAAAAGAATATTATCATTCAGGAGTTAAGGATTCAATCATCTGATCAATCTTATAATGTGACTCCCGCAGATCCCTTTCAACATCACATACCAAGATACTGATATTGCTAATCTTGCGATGAATAGAGATTTGCTCCTCCATTAATTCGTTCAACTTTCTCTTAAGATTGGTCGAACTACTCCTTTCTTCCCTAGAATTTTCTCTTTCACGCTTTTTATCGACCTCAACTCGTTTGTCCCATGATTTCCAATCATAGGTTATTCCATTCTCACCAATACACTTAGTTAGAAATCCTTGCTTGAAGAAAATTTCTGTAGTTAACTTCAGAATTTCATCTTCGTCAACAAAGACTTCTTCACAACTTGGTAATCTCCCAATTTATCCTAACAAATTAGCCATAGTTCGACACCCGTACGCTATCCTACCAAGATCAATTGCGGCAGACATAAGAGTCCCCATCATAATCCCTGATATGTCCACAGGTAAGCCATTCCAAACTGCTTCTAAGATAAACAATTCTTCAAGAATAACCGTGTCAGAACTAGATCTACCAAAAAGTGCACTACTTAGATAGAAGTGTAGAGCGAGTAAACAGGGTTCTCTGATCCACCGGCTAAAGGTATATTCCTATTTGTATTCATCTTTTTAAGTAAGGCGATTCCATGTTGGTAGTGGATCCCAACCAAGAAGCATTTTGTAGTAACAATCTTTAGAGAACCCTAAATTCTACTCCAACTTCTTCCTTGATAACTTATACTTCTTTCCTTGATGTTGATACTCCAAAAATTTCATCTTAGAATTCATCCATACTAACGAAATTAGCATCTCCTCACAGTTGTCTTCACTGTTCCTAATATTCATAGAGGAATAGAGAAACATGTTTAGGATTCCAAGGTAATACATTACCCTCTCATAGATTCCTAATTGAATGAAACTATTCTTATGAATGACATAAGAACTAGTGAAATCTGCATCTCTGATGGTTTTGAAATGATCACCTTCCTCTCAAGAGTGAATAGGAAAAGGTGCTTCATACTATTCTTGCAGGTCTGAAGGAGGAATAAGAACAGATTTGTTTTAGTGAACCATTGTGATGAAAAGGGGTTGATTTATTTTAAGGTTTAGAATAGAAGTTCTGATTGAAAGGAAAGGAATTTTCAGATACCTGAAATGAGGAGTTATGAGAATCACACCCTATATGTATAATTTGAGAGAAACCGTAAAAAAACTGCCAAAACTGCTGTAGTTTTTTTTCTCATGTCACGATCTTGATCTTAGGTTGCGATCGTGAATATATTAAAAGCAAGAAACAAAAAATTTGATAGGGAAATTCACGAGCGCGATTGATAGTCGCGAACGTGAAAAGAAAAAATAGAAGAAAATCTTCTATTTGTCAAGAATTAAGATGAAATATAATAACGTATCACCTCCAAGATGATAATTTCATGATCTTTTCATATCTAGAATGAAGTTTAGAAAATTTTATGGTATAGAAAATAAAACAAACAGATGAAAACTTTAGAAATTACTTAACTTCTTCGAAACTTTGATCACTAGAATGCACTTGCCCTTCCCCGACAACGGCGCCAAAAACTTGTTTGCCACTTTTCCACTGATAAGTTTAATATTTTTTCAAAAGATTTGGCTATATATCAATGATGCCAAAAACTTGTTCACAAAAAATATAGGTGTTGTCAGTACCTCTTATCAAATAGAAAAATGATGATAACTACAAGAATATAGTTGCGATGTAGTTTTAAAAGATATCGATCCCACAGGTAAGAGCTAGTTCTAGAAATTAACAAGGAAGATAAAATAAGGAAAATAAAATATAATGAAGTAAAGTTTTAGGAAAGAAGAGTTAGAATGAAAAATGAGTAAATATAGGTATGAAAGATTAGAGAATCTAAATATATAGATTTTCCCTACGAAATAAGTATA
>CATIWQ010306409.1:0-36636 GCA_949673415.1 Euphorbia schlechtendalii
ATTTGAGCGCATGTTGATATTGAGCGTTTTTAGCATGACATTTATCAATTTGGCAAGGATGAGTGGTGAGTAACATTCGAAAGCAACATTCCAAGTAAGTTTCTATATATATTTCGATGCAACATGAATTAGTATAAGTTATATAGTTTCAATTTAATGCTACCGATAAGTTTAAGTGGAGTAATATCTAGTAGTATTCTCACTATGAGTTTTATATGCAAATCTCGAATAAGTCCTATAAGTATTGAGTGTGTTTAAAGTGTTGGGAAACTATAGCCATAATTCTTTGAAATTAATCAATAAAGGATGAGGGTATTAAGAGTGAAAAATCAAAAGAAAGAAAGGATAACCAATGAGTTATGCAAAAGGTGAGGAATGGTACGAAGTAGAAATTGCAACCATTCATTGAGTGAAAAAAGAAAAATAGCATAAGATGAAAAATGGGTGCAAAGTACAAAGTACTTCAAAAACATATGCTTAAAAGAAAAAAATGAGAGAGTGGTATAGATAATAAAATGCAACCACTGAAAAAAGAGAGAGTGGTATGGAGCATAAAATGTAACCACTAAGAGTGTTTTAGCATCCTAGGTTACCTAAAAATACCTTGAGAGAAAATTATTCAAAGTGTTCTTTTTATGTCCTTTAAACTTTATACTATACTTAAGAGAAGGAAATATTCGAGAATGCATATAATGCTTATATGAAGATGCAACTAGACTATATAAATTGCACATTACTAATTCGTGGGAAATTTCGGACTTCTACTTGAATCTTATGCAACATGGGAATGTGGTACACACTACAATAGTCTTTCGCCAAATAAGGTACGAACTTGGATAGCTTATTTATACACTTATGTTGAATTTACCTTGAGGACAATGCAAAAGTTAAGTGTGGGGGTGTGATAAGTGTATAATTATACTTATTATCATAATAAATTTACACATTAAACACCATAGTTTAAGTCATTTTTATACTTCATATAAAATATTTCACGTGGTATGTAGTTGTTTTTTTATGCAAATGTAGGTACTAGGTAAATCTTGGAAGTAAAATGATTAAAGTTGGAAATCTATAAAAAAAATAGTGAAAAAGGTGCAAAAAGATGCATAGAACTTAAGGATTTGGCTTAGGATCAAAGCTGTCGAAGATCGGTAAAGTTACAACAAGGATTCTGAAGAAAAACACAATTCGCGATCGTGACAACCATTCGCGGTCGCGACTTAGTATTCTTCAAATCAGAAAGTTGCTTACCAAGTATTCATGGTCGTGATATGTACTTCGCGGTCACGACATTGACGGTTTTTTGGTCAACTCTTCTCTTCTTTCAACAGCCGGATAAGAATGATCATTCGCCATCAACCGCCATCAACTACCAAATAAAAAGACACCTTTTGGAAGTCAACCAATCATGAAAAGGTGCCTTTCCATTGTGGATAAGGATAAAGCTTCTCATCCAATCATAATGAAGTGATGCAATCTTTGACCAATAGCACGACTCTTCATTTGGATAGACACGACCCTTTATACTCTATAAATAGGGCTCTAAACTCACCAATTTCATGGCATGGATTGTGAGTGATTAGGTGTGTGTTATAGTACACGTGTATGCATAGATAGAGAGTAAAAATATCTAGATTTTGCTACGTTAATAAGTGTTAGCGAGAAAATGTATAAGTGATTTGAACCCTATTTGATCACTAGATTTCTCTACATATTTGAGTGATTGTTGTATAAGTGTAATTGCAAATCACTTATCAATAAATGTTTTGGTTCTTCAATATTCGTTTGTTCGATATTCATAAAGAATAGCATCCTAGCGGAGGTTCTATACGAGTCGACACAAAATTCAAAGTAGAAGCAAGAATTGCGGGAATTGACGACACCCATTAAAGAGTGGATATGGTTTGATCAACTTTAGCTTTCACTTGCATATCTTACAACTTTGCTTTGCTTTCTACTTATACTTTCTATTTCAAAGTTTATGATATGTCTATGTGTCATAATGTGTATTTCTTATTGAGTCTTTTATATTATTCAAGTTATATGCTTTTGAGTTAACTTTAAGAGTAGTTTCGGGGTTAACGAGATTGTGTATAATCATTGGATCTGTGATTATAACGCTATTTAGTGAGCCAACATTCTTGTAATGTTAACTTGCTAAATATGGCTATGTGAGAGCGACCCGTACTAACATAGTAATATTATCATCTAGGTTTATATAATCATCTTAATTCGTTTGCACTAGATTTAGAAAAGTCATTTCATGTGTTGCTCTGCGGTAATAATTGAATATCTTAGTGTTTAGAACTGAATCTGTTAAATTGATCTAGTGTACGTAATATCTTTGAGGATTTTGCATGTTTTCTTTGCTATACTTATTCTTAGGGAATATCTATATACTTTTTATCTTTTCTAATCTTTCATACATTTGTCTATCCATCCATCATTCTAATCCTCCAAACTAAATTACATTATTTTCTTTTGTTCTGTTCCTTTTGTTGATCTGTAGAGCTGGTTCTTTCCCTGTGGGATCAATATCTTTTAAAACTACATCGCAACTGTATACTTGCAGTTATCATCATTTTTCTATCTGATAAGTGGTATTGACAACACCTATACTTTAAAACAAGTTATTAAACTTATCAGTAGAAAAGAGGTGAACAAGATTTTTGCGCCGTTGCCAGGGTAGGAAAGTGCAATCTAGAGATTAAATTGCTAAGAACAGGGCAATTATATTTTTCATGTCGTTTAGATTTAATTTTATTTTTGTTTTTATTTTAGAAATTATATCTTGTTATTAACATATTTTTCTTGCTTATTCATTGAGTTTTCTTTCTAGTTTGTGCATGCCAAGTACGCATAGTTTGGGAGAAAGTTTGCCATCTTTCGAATTAGAAATAGAATGATTTGGTTGGATAAGGAAACGGAAATATAAGAGACAAGTAAGAAGGATGGCTGATGATCTTGAGCAAGTTGAAAATCCAAATCCAGATCTAGTTCCGCCTCAACCAAGGCTTATGGATTATGTTATTCTGACCATCAACTGTAACAATCAAGGAATTGCTAGACCGCCAATTAATGCGAATCATTTTGAAATAAAACTAGCATTACTTCAAATGATTAGCAACAATGTGCAATACTATGGTCTACCCAATGAAAATCTGAATTCTCACATTACAAACTTTTAGAAGTCTGTGATACTTTCAAAATGCCCAATGTTCCTGATGAAGTAGTTAAACTTCGCTTATTCCCATTTACACTCCGTGATAAAGCGAAAGTTTGGTTGAATTCATTACCCCCAAATTCAATCACTACTTGGAACCAATTAGCCCAAGCCTTTCTGACTAAATATTTTCCTTTAGACAGAATAGTGAATCCTTATACGAAGCCTGGGAACGTTATAAGGAACTTCAGCGAGTTTGTTCTCATTATGGTTTATCTTAGAATGTTATTCTGCAAACTTTCTACAATGGAATAAATCATGCAGCAAGAGCAGAAATTGATGCTATGGCTGCGGGATCTCTTATGAAGAAAACTAGTCAAGAAGCTTTTGATCTTTTGGAAGATATGGCAAGTAACAATAGTATGTGGCCAGTGGAGAGAGCACAAGTATTACTAATCCTACTTATTCACAGTCAATGAATTAGATTCTATTACTGTTATGCAAGCACCAATATCTTCTTTATCTAATAAGATAGATAATATACATATAAGTAAGAATAACCTTTTGACATGTGAAAATTGTGGTAAAATCGGACACACTGCTTTTAAGTGTAACTTTAACCCATGTGTAGGGGAGCAATTAAGTTATGTTCAAAGTTAAGGAAATTCTTATGGAAATAATGGAAATAACTATAGGAATTCTAATTGGAAGTATGGCGATAATCAGCAAAAGAATTACCAGAGTACTGATAGAATAGGGCAATTAACAAGTAAAGTAGACAAGTTTCTAGAGGGAGTTTGTAATAAGCAATCAGAGTTGATAGAATGTTACAAAAAGTTAGAGAATAAAATGGATCAAATATTTAAAAATCATTCATCTTCCATTCATAATTTGGAAATACAAGTTAGTCAATTAGCGAGTGCTATTCCATCTAGGGGAAAAGGCCATCTACCTAGTAACACAAAAGGAAATCCTAAGGAAAATGTGCATGTTATAGCCCTTCGTAGTGGTAAATTATTAGATAATACAAATCCTTTGGGTATGCTTGCTAATGATGATGTTGTTAAAGTACTGGATGAATATCCAAGTAAATCTGATGGTAAAGCAGGAGTGGATGAACAACCTAAATCAGGAAAGGTTAATCCCCCTCAACCACCATTTCTAAATAGAACGAAGAAGAAAAATGAGGATAAGTAATTCATCGAATTCATAAACAAACTTAAAGGTCTAGAAATCAATCTCTCATTCATTGATGACATTACTCAGATTCCTAACTACGGTAAGTTTGTTAAAGAATTTTTATCTCGTAAATGTAGTTTAGAAGGATTATCAAAAGTATCTTTAACTGAAGATTGTAGCAAAATAATAACCGCTACAATGCCCACTAAACTTAAAGATCCAGGAAGTTTCACAATTCCGTGTAAACTTAGAAACATTTCTTTTCGAAATTGTTTATGTGATCTTGGGGCTAGTATAAACCTTATGCCTTTATCTATCTTCAAAGAGTTGAATCTTGATGATGAAGTTAAAAGGACAAATATGGTCTTGCAATTGGCTGACCAGTCTTTTAAACATCCTTATGGCATAATAGAAGATGTGCTAGTTAAAGTGGATAAATTTGTTTTTCCAATAGACTTTGTGGTGCTAGATTTTGCATATGATGAAAAGTGTCCTATAATCTTAGGAAAACCTTTTATGCATACTGGCGAAGCATTGATAGATATTTCGGAAGGAAAAATTAAGTTAAGGATAGGTGATGATACTGTGGAATTTAACATGGGTAAAGCTGATAAATATCCAATGGATGAAGATATATGCATGAAACTCGACTTGATTGATGCTTGTATCCAAGAGGTTGTTAATTAGGATTTCATCCATGAATATGAAGTCAAGAGGTTGAAAAACTCCATTGATACTTAAATCTCTTATTTTTTCCTAAAATATATAGTATAATATAGTAGTACACATTTGTTTTTATGTATTAGTATAGTTTTTCAAATAATAGAAAAGAACAAAAACTTTTGGATTTTGACATATCGTGACCATGACATGCATCGTGCTCGTGATCTGTTTGATATAAACTCTTTATTTTTGTATAAGAGAGAGTCACAATCGTGACCCGTGCGATCTGCGTAGCAGTTATTGCTGTAACATCTATATTTTAATGGTTAAATTTGATATATATCTATTGGAAAAGCAATTAATACCCTATTTTCTATATAAAGAAACTCTTTTCCTAGTTTGTTTTCACAAAAAAACTCTTTTTCATAATCTCAATCCTTTGCAAAAACAAGTTTTCTATCTTTCAAATCTGTGTTTCAAAATTCTTGAATTCCATTTTAATGGCACCAAAGAAATCAACATCATCAAAGAGGAAGAGCAAGGAGGTGAATCGACAAAACAAAGTTGGTTGTCCCTTCCTAATCTATAATGACGAAGAAGTTGAAAGATACTTGAGAATCAAGAACTTCGATTTTCACGGTATGATATTCTACGGTCCTACTTTTGCTATTGATGCTGGGATTCATGAGGAAGTAGAGGAATATTTTTCACTGTTTGGATTGGAGAAGTTTGTGAATATGCAATTTCCTTTTATCGAGGAACGGGTCCTCGAGTTCTTCGTTACTGTTGCTGAAGATAGGAATATCTTGAAAAGGAAATTCAAGAATGAAGGAGAAGAATATAAATTCACAATGATGTATTTAATTAAATGGTTTAGTTTAGGAGAAAATTTTGATGAGATTGAGAAAGATGAAGATTATGAAATTAACAGATTTTTGGACTAAGTTAACAAGATTGGATTGATACGATGTCCAAAACTCCTCCAACAAGAACATCCGAAGTAATAGCCTTCTCTACCTTCACAAGTTTATTTCTCAAAGTCTTTTCTTTCGACATGAAACAACTAAAGTGTCAATGAAAGACTTGGAAATATTGGAGTGCGCAGTTTCGACCAAAGTCTTGAATTACTAGACTATATAAATTGCACATTACTAATTCATGGGAAATTTTGGACTTCTACTTGAATCTTATGCAACGTGGGAATGAGGTACTCACTGCAATAGTCTTTCACCAAATAAGGTATGAACTTGGATAACTTATTTGTACACTTATGTTGAATTTACCTTGAGGACAAGGCAAAAGTTAAGTTTGGGGGTGTGATAAGTGTATAATTACACTTATTATCATAGTAATTTTACACATTGAACACCATAGTTTAAGTCATTTTTATACTTCATATAAAAGATTTCACGTGGTTTGTAGTTGTTTTTTTTGCAAATGTAGGTACTAGGTAAATCTTGGAAGTAAAATGATTAAATATGGAAATCTATGAAAAATGAGTGAAAAGGTGGAAAAATATGCATGGAACTTAAGAATTTGGCTTAGGATCGAAGCTGTCGAAGATCGGTAAAGTTACAAGAAGGATTTTGAAGAAAAACACAATTCACAGTCGCGACAACCAATCAAGGTCGCGACTTAGTATTCTTCAGATAAAAAAGTTGCCAACCAAGTATTCATTGTACCGACATGTACTTCACAGTTGAGATATTGATGGTTTTTTTGTCAACTCTTCTCTTCTTTCAACTCCTGGATAAGAACGATCAACCGCCACCAACTGCCATCAACTACCAAATGAAAAGACACCTTTTGGAAGTCAACCAATCATGAAAAGGTTCCTTTCCATTTTGGATAAGGATAAAACTTCTCATCCAATCATAATGAAGTGATGCAATCTTTCACCAATAGATAAGACTCTTCATTTGGATAGACACAACCCTTCTTACTCTATAAATAGGGCTCCAAACTCACCAATTTCGTGGCATGGAATGTGTGTGATTATGTGTGTGTTATAGTTCACGTGTATGCATAGATAGAGAGTAAAAATATCTAGATTTCGCTATGTTCATAAGTGTTAGCGATAAAATTTATAAGTTATTCGAACCCTATTTGAATCACTAGATTTCTCTACATATTTGAGTGATTGTTGTATAAGTGTAATTGCAAATCATTTATCAATAAAAGTTTTCGTTCTTCAATATTCGTTTGTTCGATATTCACAAAGAATAGCATCCTGAGGTTTTGTACGAGTCGAGATCAAATTCAAAGAAGACGTAGGAATTGCGGGAATTGACAACCCATTAAAGAGTGGATACGATTTGATCAACTTTAGCTTTCACTTACATACCTTACAACTTTGCTTTGCTTTCTACTTATACTTTCTATTTCAAAGTTTATGACTATGTGTTATAATGTGTATTTCATGTTGAGTCTTTTATATTAATCAAGTTATATGCTTTTGAGTTAACTTTAAGAGTAGTTTCGGGTTAACGAGATTGTGTATAATCATTGGATTTGTGATTATAACGCTGTTTAGTGAGCTAACATTTTTGGAATGGTAACTTGCTAAATATGGCTATGTGAGAGCGACCCGTACTAAGCATAGTAATATTGTCATCCAGGTTTATATAATCGTCTTAATTCGTTTGCACTAGATTTAGAAAAGTCATTTCATGTGTTGCTCTGCTGTGAATAATTGAATATCTAAGTGTTTATAACTGAATCTGTTAACTTAATCTAGTGTACTTAATATCTTTGTGGATTTTGCATGTTTTCTTTGCTATACTTATTATTCTTAGGGAATATCTATATACTTTTTATCTTTTCTAATCTTTCATACATTTATCTATCCATCCATCATTCCAATCCACCAAACTAAATCACATTATTTTCTTTTATTCCGTTCCTCTTGTTGATCTTTAGAGCTTGTTTCTTCCCTGTGGGATCGGTATCTTTCAAAACTACATCCGAACTATATACTTGCAGTTATCATCATTTTTCTATTTGATAAGTGGTATTGACAACACCTATACTTTAAAACAAGTTATTAAACTTATTAGTAGAAAAGTGGTGAACAGACAACATAAAACCCCTTTGAAACATCACTTACCCCTTTTGAGCAAAATGTCCACTTGACATCCGACTATTTGCCTGTATAGGGCAAACATACCTTTCTTTTACTGCGTGATGTCCACTTGACATCTAACACTTTAGCCCACAAGGGGCAATAACATATCCCAAACATTATCTTTGAGATGTCCACTCGATGTCTAACTCATAGCCCACACGGGGTAATCACACATACCACATAGCCCAAACAGGGCAAATACATACCCAAACCATTTTTCCTACATCATGCGATGTCCCTACTGACATCCGAACCTAAGCCCGCATGGGGTGAACTTATTTCAAAAACCTTACCTTTAAGGGTATATGCTTAATATCCGAACCATCCTCCTACACGGGGCAATGATTCGTACATCACCACATACCCTCAAACAGTGATGACCACATAGTTATCCAAAATTCCAACCTAATTGGGAAATATAACCAAATCATTCATTCGATAGCTACATACGGTATTTGTTTCCATTTTATTTAGGTATGTCGCACTACTTACCCAAAATCAATTTTACCTATTCCTTTCATGAGACCTATTATCATACGGGTATCTTAGTCACCCCACTTACACCACTCATATTACAATGTCACACAGACATCGTACAGATCTAAGATCCAACCCTAGGTGTTGGATTTTCATTTCCACTTATTTTTTATTCCTACCTAACGACTAATCAGTTTGTTTCAAATACATTGAGAAACATATTATTCACATCATGGCATACTAACCCCTTGTGAATGCAGCTATAACATTAAACATCTCACGCATTTTCCACATCATGAATCATGTCGTGAATTTCAAATGCATGGTTTGATCTTTTGATTGTATATCTTAGCTTGGAAAAGGCCTGCTCGTAGCCTAGTCCGCATTTCTCCAATCGTGGCAAATCTGGAGCGGGTTCCGTACATTGACTCAAGTGAGGACTTGGGTTTTGATTCAGATTCAGTTCAATGTACATCTTTCAAGGCCAATCCATAAGAAGAAGGTGTAGGGGAAGATCACCCTGTCCTTACGGGACAAAACTCTCAGCAGACACATCAGTCATCGGTGAGATCCGAGATTGTAGCTACCTTGAACACCTTTGCATATAGCGAACAGCTAGCATCGCTTCTTCGCCAACATGCTAGGAGAGCTCAAAATGTGGTGTCCAGCCCAAAGGTCACACTTAACAATGACGATCTAACTAGTTGGCCTGAAACAGGGGGACCTCCTACCTCGCATGTAGTACACCCAAAGCCTACCTCCTTTTACCAGTTCAGGGTAGGGCAAGTGAGCTCAATCAGAACCAACCTCAATTTGGTCAGTTGGGATTTAACTTCACCAATCCTTTCCAGCAGTAATCCAAGAACCAATTCTTCCTAGGGTAGCTTGGCCAGCCAACGTTCGCACCAGGGCATTCCACCAAGAAATGACCCAATAGCCTATTCCCAGTTGGAATACGACAATTGCCTCACAGTTCCATGCACCTCAATTGCCCAATTTTGTGGCATTTCCCTAGGGGAAATATAACGCTTATCCAAGCATAGGGAATGCCATTCTCCAACAACCAAGAATGTCTGAATTATGGCAACAGTTCTTGGCCACTCATGGTGGCCATCTCATGAATTCATAATCGGCGCAACTGATAATAAGGGATGAAGATAGTCTACTCCCAAACTTCATAATCCACAGTTTGAAAAGTATATGGGATCTGGCGACTCGCACGCTGACTTAACGCATTATTAGAAGGTGATGAGAGCATTAAGGGTCAACGAATGGATGATGGCTAAGCTCTTTGTCATCACCTTGGGCCACCCAGTCAATGAATGGTACAACCACCTTTTGCTAGACATAGCTACTGATTGGAATAACCTTGCTCAGGCTATGATGGGGCATTATGGTTTCAACTCACAAATGGAAACCACAATGCAACATCTAGAGTCTATAAGGAAAGAACAGGGTGAGAGCTTCAAATCTTACTATGCGCGTTGGATGACCACACAGGTCAGGCTTTGGGCTTGCTTGACTCTATTGGAGATGATAACCAAGCTTCTGGACGATGCACTACCATCATACAGAAATAAGTTTGGGTTGGACATCTTCTCAAGCTATCAAGAAGTGTTTGAGAAGGTGGATAGGATAGAGCATTTTGAATCCATGGAGACATCTGGGGGACACTAGTACCGAAAGATAACCAATGGATGATTGTGTAATAAATTATCATTTAGCTACTTTGCCCATGAGGCCTTACTTGCTTGATATTCTATTGATGACATCACACATTCTCATAAGCATATACATAATGTTTTTATCACATGTGACACATCATATCATGAAATTAATTTGGGCATAAATGGATTCCCCAAAGTTATAATAAATTCAAATGATTTTACTCTTGAGAGAATGTGAGAGACAAGCACATGTACTTAGACGATGCATGATAGCATTTGCTTCATCCTACAAAGATGTAAGATTGACAAATAGATCATCAAGCATGAAACGTCTACCAACTACTAAATCAGTCAAACGAAGATCAAAATGATCAAAGCTAGATTAAGACTAAAATGTCAACAAAGTAAGTTGAGGTCAAACCACCAGTGCAATGTCAAAGAAACAAAGAAGGAGTCAGATAGTTGATCACATCAACAACTTCATCATATAGCCCACCAACACTTATGGGCCGATCACTACATTGTGGAAGGAACATCATTGAACGAAAATCGTTCACCATCGATGGAATCAAGCTATCATATCTAATCTCTGACATATCGTCTATCGTTGGAGAATAATTAAACTCAAAAGGAAACTTTGATGATAGAGACTCAACATAAAATACACCTCAAGCTAGCGAAGCAGCATGAGCACCAACCAATCGATCAAAAACATTGAACAAGACAACAACTGAAGTTGTGGACATGGATGGCGGCCAATCTATCTAATAAACCAAGTCTTGCACAATTGCTATCATGCATAGGTGAAAGAAATAAATCGGTAAAAAGCAGTACCGATAAAAAATAAATTTGTAATTAGCTTGTCATTTTCACACCCTGTTAGTTGAGCAAAAATTAAGGCCCCTTTTCAAAGTAGAAAAAGAAAAGTCCGCTGAGTTGAAAACCCAAAAAGGCGGCTTAGGAAAAACTTAGGACATCGAGAGAACCACATTGGTTAGAAAAATTGAGAGGGCTAATCAATGGTTTGAAACATTTATACCCTTGTTAAGTTCATCAATGAATTGTCATCTTTGCTGAATCTTTATTCATATTCTTATTTTGATTTCTTGCATGCCAATGGTAGAATATCGCAAGTAAACATCCAAAAAATGAAAAAGTAAAAATAAAAGAAAGAAAAATGAGTCTGCTGGATTACAAACCTGAAAGGGCGGTCCAGGTAAAAATTAAGACAAGGTTTGATAGATTGAAAACCCGCGAGGGCAATCTATGTACGTGACATTACATATCTTCAACACTTTAGGCAAATGGCTTCCAAGCAATCATCGCCAACACAATGTGAGGTCAACTACTCATCTAGATTTTCCTCAGACCAGATCCAAGCTCTGAACTCAAATTTGATTCAACAAACCCATGGCCGTTGCTTTGAGGAAGTCATCCATGAAATCCCTAACAAGACAAATCCTAGGGGTAACCATGCACCAACAAAAGAGAAGGCTTTTCAATGAATGAAGCCCACAACACCTACAACAGATGAACAAACATCATATGGTAAACATTGTTCATGCATAAAATCATGCGTACATTACATTCACATCATGTCATTTATAGGTAAAGATGATGGCCAACCGGGGTAACACTATCCCGATAAATAAGAAACTCCACCTCCACTTAAGGAACCTGCAAACATAAAAAAATACGATGGTCCACTTAAGCCTGAAGCCAATCCAAGCCTACTTAGGCCTTGTTCAAGAAACATCATGATCACGAAAGCCTCCTAAAACAACAGAGCAGTTTTCGGGACATCCTCGAATTTCCATTAAACTTATTTATTTATCATGTTTTAATTTTTGATTGAAGGGGAACATTTTTTTTACTTCGCATAAACTCAATCAGCAAATTAAAAAATTCATAATAAAATGTATTAACATTATACTTTCCTCTGATTTGTCACAGGAAACAAGTCAACATCCTACTAAGAAAAATTAAAGTACAACCGAAGAAGGAAATAGATAACTCGATGAATGAAGAAAGAAACAATCTCATCCACTAACCGAAGAAGGAAATAGTTAAATATCCCTCTACATGGGGACGCCTTTGAAATGGATTCAAACACCTATCTTCAAGGGTCACAGGATACTAGAAGCCGAAGAAGGAAACAGTTGCCAAATACTAAAGGGACGTCGTAGAAATGAACAGTCGACCAGCCTATAAGGGGGATCAAACACTAAAGGATTCCGAAGAAATAAATAGACAATCTCATGAGGCCCACGTCATCACCAATTGGGGGTAAAGAAGTCACCAACCGTACCAGTCAGGTATATTCTCAATCTCTACGCTCTATTTCGTGTGATCATACTAGTTTTACAACCAACAATGATCACACGAGGTGCATCTATGAGCATGAGATTTTGTACCAGATTCCATGTTCGATGATGATGGCTTTTCAAGATTTTTATCCTTGAATCACACAATTTTCGATTATCTGAAGATCTCCGAATGGGAATATTCCTCGTCACCAAGTTGTGAAAAATAAAAACCTTTATTTATAATAAATTTAAAAATAATAAAAAATATAAATATAAAAAAAATCAGGAAAAAGCTTGACTAAACTGGGCTCGCCGAACGGGCGAGCCTAGTGTGTCGGCTCGCTAGAATTTCTACCAAGCCCCTCGTTGGAAATCCCAGCGAGGCTCGCTGAGATTTCCAGCAAGCTCGTTGGAAATCCTAGCAAGGATCGTTGGAATTTCCAACGAGCCCAAAAATCCCTTATATATACCCGGGTCTTTTTGGATTGAGGGGGGCTCGAAATTTGAGAGAAAAACTCTATTTTTCAGAAGCAGAAACACCGACAAAAACCTACAAAATTATTTCTTTCAAAAAGTCTTTAATTATTTCTAGATCTGAAACACATTTGGATTTCGAAATTTATGTTTTTTAAATCTATTTTCAACTTTCTTCTTTTCTTAAAAAATGCTCCAATTTTCTCTTGTCTAAAACAAATTTAGAACCCGAGATTAATTATCTTCGAGATAAATAAACATTTTTTATTTTCTTCACATACACTACTAAAAGATGACAAGTAACGCTCCTGAGGATCAAACGGATACGTTGAAGTGGATTCACACCGAAAGGGTAAGCCTCTGAGTACCTAGAACTGCCGATTCCATGATTCTTGTCTACTATTTCTTCTTCTGATTTCATCTGTGGATCTAGGATTTTTATTATTTTATTTTTATTCTAAATGTTGTAATTTTCCTCATTCATCTATAATTTCTTTATTAATGGAGATATCTATTAGAATACCTCCACGAAGGGAGTAAAAATTTATTCTCGGATAACAATCCTCACATTTTTACCATGCGATCATTTTCACTAATTAAAAATTACTAACATACTTGTAAATAAAATAAATTGTTTTATTTCTAAATAAGAAATTTTCTATCGTCGATGTTTTAATTAGGCCACACGGTCTTCGTCAAAATTAAATCGAACATACGTGCAAATATTGTGCTAACCTTTGTGGGTGCAGGTAGATTAGGATTAGATGTATGCCTAGGATTTTATTTTCCTTCGGGTATTGCAAGTATTATATTTGGGAAAAGTAATTAATAAAGTAGGCGGGTGGTTGCATTCCTTGAGGTTATGTAATTTTTAATCTTTACTTTTTCGCATTTATTTATTGCTTTATGTATGTATTTACCACTTTCAAATATATGTGAATTGTGCATAATAACTCAAAAATGGAATAAATGTGAATATGCACAATTAAGAAATATGGTTTTCTATAGATGTAATATAATGTGATCCAATAAGAAATAAGCAACTTATCCCGAACCCGAATCTCTGTGTCTTAGTGGGCCATCCCCTAGACGTTAAGCCTCATAGGACTCTAATTCCTAGAAAGAGCTTATCTAGGTGGTGACTCGACACTAAGAGATGGCGGATTCGTGGTTTAACCAATCTTAAAAAACATTTTCTCTTTCTCTACCAAACTTTCCGGATCCATGACCTAGTACCTTTAATTTTCAACTTAAACACCTCGGTAGACTGCGCCTCTCATTCAACATGCTCTCGACCCATCATTCTGTGTTGTCCGCTCACACATGGTCAACTTTTCATCTGGGAATTCAAGATCTTCGATATAAAAGCTTGGTTTACGAGAAATTCGGCCATGGCCCGTCCCTTGATGACTTCCTAGTTATATATATAATGTAGAACTCAGATAATATTTGTAGCCACCTGGAGAGTTTGCCAGCAAGGCTGGGTGACTGACAAAGGTACTTCATAAGATCAAACTTTGCCACCACCTCCACTTTGTAAGATTTGAAATAATGGCACAACTTCTTAGTGAGTAATACGATGGCTGCGCAAGTCTTCTCTACCAATGTGTACTTGGACTCATGTTCTAGAAACTTCTTACTCAGATAGTACATGGTGTGCTCCTATCGATCTTCATGCTCTTATACCAACATTGCTTCCATGGAGGATTTTTCGATATCTAGGTAAAGGATTAGGGGTTTCCCCAGGATCGGAGGTTTTAATACTGCTTGATCTTGTCGAATGTAACCTAACATTGTTCATTCCACACGATCGACTATTGCTTCCTTAGTAACTTGAAGATGGGCTCCCAAATGGTAGTGAGCCAGGTAATGAACCTACTGACATAATAGAGGGACCCAAGGAAGGATCGTACTTCCTTCTCCATCCCAGGAATCGATATGCTCTTGATGGTGTTACTCTTATTCGGATTCATCTCTATTCCTTGTTGGCTGATGATGTGGCCAAGAATTTTTCCAAACATCACTACAAACACACATTTTTTAGGGTTTAGGTGGAGATTTTACTTCTCGATTCAAGTCAGAAACCTATATAAGATCGTAGGATGTTCTTCTCGAGTGTTTGATTTCACTAGAATTTCATCCATGTAGACTTCGACATCCTTATGTATTAGATCATGCAATAGGGTGGTAGCGGCTCTCTGGTAGGTTTCCCTGACATTTTTAATCCGAACGGCATCACTTTGTAACAGAAAACCCCCCACTCTGTGATGAAAGCAGTCTTAATGTTATCTTCTATGGCCATAAGGATCTGATTGTACTCGGAGAAGCCATTGATGAAGGAGTATAGAGCAGCCCTAGTAGCACTGTCTACCAAGATATCAATGTGAGGTAGCAGAAAGTCATCCTTCGATGAAGCCTTATTGAGGTCTCGGAAGTCCATGCATACCCAAACCTTCCCATCCTTCTTTGCCACTGGGACAATCTTAGCCAACCAAGTCGGATATTCGACCACTTCTAGGAATTTATCCTTGATATGCTTAGCTACCTCTACTTTGTCTTTCTCTACCCACTCAGGTCGTAGTCTTCGTAGCTTCTTCTTCACCTGCTTGAATTACTGGTTGGTGGGGATTCAATGCTCCACAATTTCCTTGTCAACTCTTGGCATGTCTTCATATGACGAAGCAAATGCTACCACATGTTGTTTAAGTACCTAAGTTATTTCTTCTTTCTTCTCAAGAGTCAAATCTTTAGAAATAGTTAGCATTTTTGTTGATTCGTTTGTACCTAGGTTGATTTCATGTAATAATGCCTCATGTATGCTAAAAACGTTATGCATATGTTCAGGAAAATATATGTTGTCATATGGCCAAACATCACACAAGTAAGCAAAGTTTGGATTCATTGAATTAAATGTCACATAGGCTGAGTTGTTTACATCATAAATGTTTGATATGTCAAAGATTACATCATTTATTTCCTCCTCCATAAGGGGAGGGGCTTCTTAGGGGAGGGGCTTCTTTGGTGAGGGGTACCTTGGGAATGTTGCCATGGCCTTGGATGGAATACAAAGCAGGAGCTGGATCTTTTACCTTCGTGGGTTCAAGCTTCGTCTGCTATATCTCCTCCATAACTGTCCTCATTGCCACCTTCAAGGAACTACTTCTTGAACTTTCGCCTTTGAGCTGCTTGGTCTTCATGAGTGCTAATAGAACTTTGGTGATGGCTTCCAACACTTCTCCGTTATCTTCATGGTCAAGTTCCAGTTCAGGTTCAGGCTTGTCTTCCTAGAACATCTAAGCTTTACCCTTATCTTTGGCTAAGCTCATCATTAGGACCGGGGAATCTGACTGGGTAGCCTGGTTAACAGGCTCATCATTAGTGATTGCAGTGATGAGAAGGTCTTTCTCAAAGTTGAACACATCATCAAAGATCTCAAAACTAGGGACTTCTCCACCACTCATGATCAAGGGTTCAACCTCTCCCCTATATTACTTCTTCCCTTGTATTTCTCATACACTCACCATGTTGCAAAAGAGAGGCTTCTTATACTTGTAGATCTTGCTTTTGAGAGTGAAGCCAAGACCAAATTTTGGTACCACTAGGATAGGATTGATGGCTTCAGTTATGCCTTGGTGGTATTTTCCTAAGCCTTTGCCAGGTACATATCCTTGGCGCTTCATGATCTGCTTGAACCCTTGAGAGAAATGGTGATATCCAATGGGAATTTCACCTTTCTTCTTCCCATCGGTCAATACAGCAATCTTAAGTCCATGGAATTCCTCCTCGACAAAGGCTGCTACCGCCATGACAGACTCCTTTTCGACCTTAATAGTTACTAGCTTCCCTCAATGTATCAGTTTGATCTTCTAATGGAGGGTCGACGGGATAGCCCCCAAAGCATGTATCTAAGGCCTTCCCAAGAGCAAGGAGTACGAGACCAGGATGTCAAGTATAGTGAACTTGACTTTCGAAGCCACACCGTTCACCATCACTTCCGTAGTAAAGGTGCCCACTACTCCCCTTCTAGAGTCATCAGATACCGGATCATTGTATTGGACCTCTCCAGCATGCTTTCATTCATCCCTGGATGTGGGAGAACTTTCAAAGGGTATAGATTCAGGGCAGAGCCATCATTGACCATGACACATGGGATACACCTATCTAGTATGTTCACCCTGATAAAGAGTGCATGGTTATGTTCCTATTCTCAAGGGGTAGGTCCGAGTCATCGTAGGAGATGGTGAGGAACTTCTTATCAGGAATGCCTTCTCCAATTACGGCACACATCTCTATGATAGATGTGGTTGGAGTCACATCCATCTCTATTAATTTCTGGATTAATCCATTCCGATGAGCCACTAAGAAGTGCAATAACTGCTAGATGCTGTAATTGGTCTGTGTTCCCTTTTGTTGTTGCACCAAAGGGTCAATATCTAGATCATCTTCTTCCATGACAAGGGGGAGTGGTGGTTTAATGGAATCTCTGGCTATCTCTTCAGCTGCCGAGTCCCGTAGTTGGATTGGATTTTCTAATCTAAACACCTTCCCACTACAAGTGATCCGTAAGATCCCATTCTCAATAACTCAAGTTTCCATGGGTGTCTGCCATGGATATTAAGCCTCATCTCGAACTCTCTTAGACTTTTGAAGCTGGTATTCATCTAGGTTAATCGGCTTGGCCCCATACACAATGGTCTCTCCTTCCACTGGACCGCCCGTGTCTAGTTTATTCTTTCTCCTAGATTAGAGTACGTAAGCATTCAAGCCTATTGGACTCACATCCTGGCTATTGGCCACCTTATCCACATCTTCTATCTCCATGGGAGAGTCGAATAGGTTGAATGGCTCAGGAACTTCGCCTGAGTTCTCGGTGCTGCATCCCACGACACTTATCACAGGGTTGGATTGTGAGATCATCTTGAAAATTTGACCGATAGGTATCCCTATTCCCACCATAAAGACTTCAGCTCCATTCTCATGGATTATCTGATCCAGCCTATAACCCCTATGAAGCAGCTCTTCAAAAGTTACGAAGAGATGACTAATGAGGTGGTCTCGGTATTCTAGACGGGCTCCCTCGATTATCAATCTTACTAGGATTGCTTTAGAAGGCTTCCTCTTAATCATCACTTATATCACCATCCACCAGCGGGCATATTCCCAGAAGGACTTATACTCCTCTTGTTGACATGCTGAAAGTTCCCTGAATTCCATAGGCCACTTCTCTTCATACACGAAGTCTCGTTTGAAGGCCCTAGATACTTTTCTAATATTTCTTGATCACCTATGGCTGGTTCATATACAAGTCACAAGAAGCACCCGTTAACGAACAGGGAAAGAAATGGCTAGCTTTTCATCTGAGAGACCCTAGGCCCGCTTAAGAGTCTCGAATTTCACCAAGTGAGAAGATGGTGTATCACTATCTTCGAAAATTAGCATCCCACATAGATTGACTTGGGCACATGAGCACAGCATCATCTTGGGGATTCCCAAAGCCCTCTACCCCTCTTCTAATTGGGCCATAGCTTGGCCAGAGCTGCTGCTAGAATCGATCATCATTATGAACTCCCCTAAGGCATCACTTTCACATTGATGGCCATCCTTGCTTTCTTGCGTGCCGACCCTCCTTTGACCTCCACCAGTGTTTCCTTGCCGTTAAGGGAATTTATGTGAGCTCCTTAAACAAACTACCCTTTAGCCGCATCTTGTGCTATCGGAGCTCTGCCAGGATTAGCTTTAACAAACATCTCTAACACTTGATCTGATGCCATGCTTAATCCCACCATGTTGACCTGCTTCCTTGATTCTTGAAAGAACTAGTCTAATCTTGCAGCCATGTTGAACAAAGTTTCAAAATTACTAAGCCCCATTGGACTGAGGCGTTCCTTGTACGAGGGCCTTGCCCCTGTTAATCAACATTTGCACCAAGATACGCTCTTCTAGCCTATACTGTTATGAGCATGGGATTTTGTACCAGCTCGTGCGTTCAATGATGATGGCTTCTCGGGATATTATCCTCAAATCACATGATTTTCGATCGTCCGACGATATTCAAATGGGAGTCTTCCTCTTCTCTGAATTTAAAAGGACTTTAATTCAGAAATTAACTAAAAAATATAAAAATACACAAAAAATTCGAAAATGCAACCGGAAGCAGGATTTGGAGCCTACCTTGCCTATACTTGGTGTGGCACGGCTCGCCAGAGGGCTGGCGAACCTTGCCAGGGGCCTGGCGAGGCTCGCCAGCGACCTGTCGAACCTCGCCATACCCTGGCGAGGCTCGCCAGGGGTTTGGCGAACCTCGCCAGGATCTTGGCGAGGCTTGCCAATGGTCTGGCGAACCTCGCATGACCCTGGTGAACCTCGCTAGAAATCTGGCGTGCCTCGCCAGGATTCTTGAAAGGCTCGCTAGTGGTCTGGCGAATCTCGCCAGGACTTTGGCGAGGCTCGCTAGAACTTGGGGAGCCTCGCCAGGCCTCCTGGCGAGGCTTCCTCCCCAGACTTTCCTGCCTTTTTGGATTTTCGAGGGTTTTTTCCTATAAATATTCGAACCTTTTTGGATTGAAGAGGGCTAAAAAATTCAAATAAAATCCTTTCTTTCAAATAAAAAAAATACAAACAATATTTATTACTTTCTTCTAATTTTTTCTCAGATCCAAAACACTTTTGGATCCCAAATCTCTTCATCTTTTAATCAAATTTCTTCATCTATTTCTTCTTATATCCTTAGATATTCTCGGGTCTAAAACAAATTTACAACCTAAGTCTGATTATCTTTTGGATAAATAAACATGTATTTTCCAATTAAATTACACTAAAATTCCAAGAATTAAACGAAGATTTTTTGGACTTTTACATCAACAATTTCACCTAAACTAAAGGATGAGGAAGACTTCCAAAGGCCGAACGGATACGCCAAAGTGGATTCATACCGCAAGGGTAAGCCTCTGAGTTCCTAGAGTTGCGAATTTCATGCTTTCATTTGCTTTCATCTTCTTCTAATTTTATTTGTGGATCTAGGAATTATTTTTATTCCTTATTATTGTAAATAATGTTGTAATTCTCTCCTTCTTCTCTTATTTCTTTTTAATTTTTATGTTAGAATACCCCCACGAAGGGAATAAAATATATTCTCGGATAACAGACCTCACCTTTTGCCATTCGGTCATTTTCATTAATAAAATTGACCAACATATGTGTAAATAAAAATGAACTATTTTTATTTAAATTAACAACCTAAACCGTCGATGTTTTAATTAGGCCACACGGGCCTTTCTAAAATCAAATCAAACATATGTGATATCCCTTGTGCTAACCTTTGTGGATGCAGGTTAGATGTATGTTTAGGCTTTTATTTTTTCCTTCGAGTATTGCACATATTTTCAAGGAAATGTAATTAATAGGGTAGCGGGTGGTTGTATCCCACGATTTTTGAAAGCCTTGTAATTTTATTTTCCGCATTTACTTACTATTTTGTGGATGGATTTATTGCTTTTTCTATACGTGAATCATGCATGTAAACTCGAAAAATGACCTAAGTGTGAATATGCATAACTAAGAAAATACGGTTTTCTTTAGATGTAATATAATGTGATCACATAAGAAATAAGCAACTTATCCTGCACCCGAATCTCTATGTCCTAGTGGGCCATCCCCCGGATGTTAAGCCTCATAGGACTCTTATTCCTGGAAAGAGCTAATCCAGGTGGCGACTCCACACTAAGAGATGGAGGATTCGAGTTCGAACCGATCTAAAACATTTTTCGCTCTCTCTTTCAACCTTTTTCTCGGGTCCCCGACCCGGTTGTTTTTTTTTTAAACGCCCGGGTGGACCATGCTTATGAAATCATGCACTCTTGGGCCATCGCTCTGTGTTGCCCGCTCACAACTGTATGCAGGCCTGAATGTTCATCAAACGCTAGGTGTACTTCTTGAAGGACTCATAGTTGTTCTAGATGCAGGTTGTTAGTTTCCTCAAGGATGGTCTAGGTCGTTGCATGTGCACGAAGTGGTTGATGAGGGCCTCAGAGATGCATCTCCAATCACGCCTCAATTCCCTCGATTGATTCTCGTACCAATCCTCTCCAGCCTTGGACAATGAGAATAGGAATAGCTTTTCCAGATCGCAATCAGGGAGTCCTTGCACTCTCATGAAAGTCTCAAACTTAAGGTTATGGAAGGAGGGTGAATCCCTTTCATCATACACAAGAATCCCTCATAAGCTATATTCGAGGCCCGAGCAAGCCCTGGAGGCATGAAGACTAGTGATGATGCTTGTTCCTCTGACTTATCCTGGTTGGGCTGGCCCCTTTCCTTGGTTTGATCGGGATAACATGTCAAATACGTGGCCGAACGGTGTGCCTGATCCTACCATCATGATCTCTAAAGCTAGGCTTTGAAACTCAGCATCTATCTTCAATGCTACTGCAATAAGTTCCCCAAGGTCTACGTATTCCCATGAGTTGAGGCGGTGATGAAATTCAAGGCGTGCTTTGCTTATCAGCATCCCCATTAGCAAGATCTTCTTCAGTTTTTCCTTGATCGTCACCTTGATGGACATCCACCTAGAGTTGTACTCCTTGAACATTTCATCCTCGTCTTAGATGCATATCTCTAAGTCTGTCATGTTAACCTTAGGCATCTCCATGTATAAGAAATCTCACTTGAAAGGGAGGGAGATTCGATGCCAATTACCCCGGATGGAGGGAGGCTGAGTCATACACCAATCTCCTACTATCCTTGATAACTATTACGTGAATAAGGTTACTAACATGTCATCCGAGAGATCTCATGCTCTCATGAGAGTCTCATACTTGAAGACATGGAAACTTGGGGCACCTTGGTAGTCTTATATAGACATCCCGCATAGTCTAAACTCGGGGTAGTGATAACTCTCCACCTTCTCAAAGCTATATGAACTCATTCCCAATTCCAATTCGGTCCTCATGTGATGTGGGATTCCTGATCTGATCATCATTATAAATTCTTCCATTGCCTTCCCCATGCACTGTTAGATGGCATCTTCTCCCATTCCCAAGCCTATCATCCCCACCTTATCTTCAAAGTGAGGAAGGGGGTTGCTTATCATGTTGAGCTTTGATGTGGGCTCTTCTAAGACTCGGTCCTCTATCAACTTCCGAATAACCCTCAAGAGGTCTATGCAGTTATTGGTCCTGTGCTTGGCCACCCCGTGGTAGTGGCAGAAATAATTCTTCTCCTTCAGTTTTAGGGAAGCTTAGGTCTTTACACTCTCCAGTTTCTTCAGCTCTCGCAATTTCATGAATAGGAAACCCATGTTGGCATAGTAGGGAGAAATCCTGTGGTATTCTTCCTTTGGAAGTGTACAGATGCCATTGTATCTGCTTGCACTACTTGCACAACCGCTAGCTTCCCCTTTGGCTGTGAGGAGGTGGGGGCAGATGAGGACCCTGCCTCGGCCTTCCTATACCAAGGTCTGCTAGTTGGTGGAGCTGTCGCTACATTCATGGCCTCGATTCTCTCTAGCTTCTCCACTTTCTTGAACATGTCATTTTAGGATGTGAAAGTATCCATCCCCAAATGGTTTTTATACGATGGTAAAGCCCCATCTAAGAGCCTCACAATCATCTCGAATAAGTTGAGATAGTCCTTCAATAGCACCTGGGTTTTCATTCAACGGCCATAGTATTGGTTTGAATAATTCCCCGGGCATTTGTTTAACGGCTTCCAGGATCTGCATTATCATTTTCATCTGGGAATTGAAATAGTATTGCTCCACTAATGCCTTCGACAAATGATCCTGGTCCCTTGAAACTTCCGAGGGTAAGCTATTGTACCACTCGTTAGCTGGCTCACGTAGAGTGATGATGAATAACTTGGCTAGCATTCTATCTGAAATTCTCCTTGCCCTCATCACCGTCTGATAATTTGCAAAATGAGATCTAGGATCTCCCTCTCCTTTCTACTTTACTAACTCTAGCATGACGAAGTTTTCAGGGAGCCAATCTTCCACGTGCATCACCAGAAGCATTAGATAATGGCTGGGAGGCCCGGAGAATTGATAAGCATGGGTGGCTAGGAATTGTTACCAAAGATCTGCTATGTTTGGTCCCTATCCGTGGGATATTGTACCCTCATTGTAATAGGGAAGTCTCAGTTGATAAGGGTGCGAGAAGGTTGCAGGTGAGACTGGCCATGAGTAAATGTGATAAGTGTATAATTACAATTATCATCATATTAATTTTAAACACAAAAGACTATAGTTTAAGTCATTTTTATACTTCATATAAAAGATTTCATGTGGTATGTAGTTGTTTTTGGTGCAAATGCAGATACTAGGTAAATCTTGGGAGTAAAATGATCTAAAGTGGAAATCTATGTAAAAAGAGTGAAAAAGGTGTGAAAAGATGCGTGTAACTTAAAGATTTGGCTTAGAATCAAAGCTGTTGAAGATCGGTGAAGTTAAAAGAAGAATTCTGAAGAAAAACACAATTCATGGTCGTGACAACCATTCGCGGTCATGACTTAGTATTCTTCAGAATAGAAAGTTGCCAACCAAAAGTTCATGATCGTGACATGTACCTCACGGTCGCGACTTGGATGGTTTTTGGTCAACTCTTATCTTCTTTCAATCGCCAGATAAGAATGATCAACCGCCATCAACCGCCATCAACTACCAAATGAAAAGACACCTTTTGGAAGTCAACCAATCATGAAAAGGTGCCTATTCATTGTGGATAAGATTAAAGCTTCTCAACCAATCACAATGAAGTGATGCAATCTTTCACCAATGGATACAACTCTTCGTATGGATAGATGTAACCCTTCATACTCTATAAATAGGGCTCCAAACCTCACCAAATTCATGGAATGGGTGGTAGAGAGAGTGAGAGTGGCATATATGGTGTTTAGATAGAGAGAAAAATCGTGTAGAGTTCATTTGTTCTAAGTTAGTGAGAAAATGTATAAGTGATTCGAACCCTATTTCAATCACTAGATTTCTCTATATAATCGAGTGATTGTTGTATAAGTGTAATTGCAAATCACTTATCAATAAAAGTTTTTATTCTTCAATATTTGTTTGTTCGATATTCACAAAGAATAGCATCCTAGCGGAGGTTCTGTACGAGTCGAGACCGGATTCAAAGTAGATGGAGGCATTGCGGGAATTGATGACTCCCATTAAAGAGTGAATACAGTTTGATCAACTTTAGCTTTCACTTGCAAACCTTACAACTTTACTTTATTTTCTACTTATACTTTGGACTTCGAAGTTTATGATATGTCTATGTGTCATAATGTGTATTTCATGTTGAGTCTTTTATATTAATCAAGTTATATGCTTTTGAGTTAACTTTAAGAGTAGTTTCGGGGTTAATGAGATTGTGTATAATCACTAGATCTGTGATTATAACGCTGTTTAGTGAGCTAACATATTTGGAATGGTAACTTGCTAAATATAGCTATGTTAGAGCGACTCGTACTAAGAATAGTAGTATTGTTATCCAGGTTTATATAATCGTCTTAATTCTTTTGCACTAGATTTAGAAAAGTCATTTCATGTGTTGCTCTACGGTGAATAGTTGAATATCTGAATATCTAGAACCGAATTTGTTAAATTAGTCTAGTGTACGTAATATCTTTGTTGATTTTGCATGTTTTCTTTGCTATACTTGTTCGTAGGAATAATTTTTACTAATTTCCTCTTTTCTGATCTACATACATTAATATACCATCATATCCCATCCTACCCAACTAAAATAAAATCATTTATTTTATTTTCTATTGTTCCGTTTCTCTTGTTGATCTTTAGAGCTGGTTCCTTCCCTGTGATATCGATATCTTTGAAAACTACATCGCAACTGTATACTTGCAGTTATAATCATTTGATAAGTGGTATTGATGACACCTATACTTTAACACGAACAAGTCTTTGGCGCCGTTACTGGGGATAAGCCTTTCGAAATGAGTATAGCCAAAATTTTGCGAACAAGTTATTAAACTTATTAGTAGAAAAGTTGTGAACAGAGACTTAATGACACATGTGCTACTAACTTCGTCTGTGAAGGAATGAAGTATTCTTTATTTACTTTTCAGGAGAAAAGGAGCTTAAATTAATGAAGATTCTTATGGTCCTCACAACACCAAAGAGTGTTCGAACGTTATGTTAGAGATTCCTTGCTACAGTCCAAGTAAAAGGAATTTTCTATTATGCGCCATATCTCAAGTGTCTCCGCATGAATCTGTCAACGTCAGCAAGGTCATCCAATGAAAAGACTCCACGTTGCATTCTAGCGCGTCTCTCTTAGAACCAGATTTCTTGAAGGTAAACAAGAATTTGTCAACGAAATTTTATCACGCCTCAACATTCAAATTCTATCTCTATACATCCTGGAATCTGTTTCCAACGGGAAGATTCGAAAGATTTGAAGAGATGAGAAATTGAAGATTACCAATTTCATAAAGTTTGCAATGATTATTTCGCAGAGCTTCAAAGTATAAATAGAAGACTGGAGTAGATGTTCAAACTTAATGAATCACCATGAATTTCTTAAAGAGCTAAAACACTATGCAAATTACTCTAGCTTACAAAGAAATTCCACTGCAAGTAATCAGCAAACATCGAAGTCATATCTATTTGTAATAGAGAGAAACTACTTAGATTAACATTGTAAGGATTCAATGTTTCTATAAGTTGAATTCAATTTGCATTTTTAAATTAATTTGAGTGTCAATTTAGGAAGGTACCCAAACTGAGTTGAGCGGTAGTTAGAAAGGAGGGTACTTTGTGTAATTGTGTCTACCCATTGTAAAGGCTTCTCCGCTTATTGAAGGAACAACTCACTAGTGGATTAAAGCTCAGAGACAGTATCCAGGGATTGGAGGTAGGCTAGTGGCCGAACTAGGATAAATCTTAGGTGTTGATGTTCTAACTTTAAGCATTAAGCTTAATCAGTGATCAGATAATTCATCTCTCTCTCTCTCATTCATTATCCTGCTTGTTATCCGATCTGTGCTGAGTAGTCTTACTCAGCTAAAGATTGAAGATAAACTATGCCAGCAAAGCTGAGCAGTTTATAAGTTTTTATATCACACTCAACACACATAAAAATTGATCTTGGTAATTAAACTTTTAAATCTAAAATTAACAAAGATAGATAAAGCATTCACCCCCCTTCTGATGTTGTTAAGAGCCCGTTTATGGACCAATAAGTGGTATCAAAGTAGTTGCTCGACTTTCAGACTAATCGTCTTTGAGTTAGATCCATAAATGGCTTACAACAACTATAATTCCGGTTCCAGTCAGGCTATTCTCCTGAAGCAGGGAATGTCCATGACTAGACCACCTCTATTCGACAGTAATCATTATACATTCCAGAAAAATTGAATGAAAAACTTCATCCAATCCCAAAGCATGCAAGCATGGCTCTCTATTGAGCTTGATCCCAGAGTTCCCACAGTAGTGAGGAATGGAATGCATGTGCCAATAGATCCAGAGGACTTTAAAGATGCTAACCTAAGGCTTCTCAAAGAGAATGCTGTAACGATTAATTACTTACACTGTGCATTATATCTTATTGAGTTCAACAGGGTCTCAGGATGTGAAACAGCACAAGAGATCTAGAAGAAGCTGGAGATTACCTATGAGGGGACTGACAAGGTCAAGGAATCAAAGATCAATCTCATGCTGAGAGAGTATGAGATGTTCTCGATGAGTGCTAGCTAGGTTATTCAAAGCATGAATACCAGGTTTATTAATATTTTTAATGAACTGAAGAGGCTTGGGAAGGAGTTCATCAAGGAAGAGCTCGTCAAGAAGATTCTTCGCACTCTTATAGTAGAGTGGGTGTGAGCGGGCGACACGGAGCGGTGGGTTGAGAGCACACGATTTCATAGGCGTGGTCTACCGGGGTGTTTGAAAAAAGGAGAAAAGCACCGGGTTGGGGACCCGAGAAAAAGGTTTGAAAGAGAAAAAAAAGGTGAAAAACGTTTAAGATCTATTCGAACCTGAATCCGCCGTCTCTTAGTGTGGAGTCGCCACCTGGATTAGCTCTTTCCAAGAATTAGAGTCCTGTGAGGCTTAACATCCAGGGGACAGCCCACCAAGACACAGAGATTTGGGTCCGGGATAAGTTGCTTATTTCTCATTGGATCACATTAAATTATATCTATAGAAAACTATTTTCTTTTAATTATGCACATTCGCACTTAGGTCATTTTTGGAGTTTAGATGCATGGTTCACGTATTGCGAAATAATAAATCATTCACAAAACGGAAAAATAAACCATCCACAAAACAGTAAGTAAATGCGAAAAGTAAAAGTGAAAAATGGCAATTATAAGGCTTCAAAAATCGGGGGATGCAACCGCCCGCTAACCTATTAATTACATTTCCCAAAAATTGAATTTATGATACCCGAAGGAAAATTAAAGTCCTAAACATACATCTAATCCTAATCTACCTGCATCCACAAAGGTTAGCATAGGGGATAGCATGTATGTTTGATTTTGAATTCAGTAAGGCCCGTGTGGCCTTAAAAAAGTTCTGGATATTGTGTTTGTTATTTAAATAAAACCATTCATTTTATTAGCACATTGGTTGCTCATTTTAATTAATGAAATTGCTCGCATGGTAAGAAGTGAGGTCTGTTATCCGGGAATATGTTTTATTCCCTTCGTGGGGGTGTTCTAACATACATCTCCTTTTAATAAAGAAAAAGATGAAGAAGAATTACAACAGTTAAAATAAAATAAAAGAAGAGAAAGTCCTAGGTTTGCAGAAGAAATCAGAAGAAGAAATTAAACACTAAAAGAACGAGAATTGCAGTTCTAGGAACTCAGAGGCTTACCCTTACTGAACGAATCCACATCAAAGAAATCTGATTAGTCCTCGAGAAATCCTCTTCGTCTTTTTAAAAAAGTTGTAGTAGAAAGTCCAAAAATTGTTCGTTTTATTCTTGGAATTCGGAGTCGTTCTAAAAGTTATATTTTTGTCTGATAATTTCAGGATCCCGTTAATCGAAAAAGACCTGACTGTTTATAGGAAAATCCCGAAAAAATCCAAAAATGGAAAGTTTTTCCGGTGAGGGGTCTCACCGGAGAAAAGCCTGGCGAGGCCTCGCCAACCTCGCCATCTCTCAGCGAGGCCTCGCCACACTCTTGGCAAGGCCTTGCCAAGAGCTCGGCGAGGTCCTCGCCAACGAGGCCGGTCCGGGTTTCCGTTTTGGAACTTTTCTTGTATTTTCGTATTTTTTAATTAATATTTTTTTATTTTATATTTTTTTAATTATTTTTTTTAATTAAATAATTTTATCTAAAACATCCTTCTGAATTGGAGACGAGGAGGATTCCCATTCGGATGCATCAGGATACTTGAAAATTATGTGATTCGAGGATAAAATCTCGAAAAAGCCATCATCATCGAACGTGCGAGCTGGTACAAAATCCCGTGCTCACAGCTGCTCCTCATGTGATAATTGCTGGTTGTATAACTAGTGTTGTCACACGAAAAGAGCAGAGGGATAGAGAGAATACCTGACCAGCGTGGTTGGTGATTTCCTATTCTCAATTGATAAAATAGGTCTTCCTTTCTAGCGTTGTGTCTTCATAAGGTTGTCTGTTTCTTTCTTCGGAATCCCTTGGTGCTTGATGCCCCTTTTGTGTGGGTCGACTGTTTCTTTCTACGACGTCCCATTAGCGGTAACCGTTTCATTCTTTGGTTGAAGTCATTGTGTGCCCCTTAGAATAATTGGAGATTGATGCCTAAATGCTATCTTTCCTTAGTAGGATTGCGGCTTGATTTCTGTGTCAAGTCAAGGAGATAATGTTAATCAACATTTCATGATGAATGTTTTAATTGTTTGATTGAGTTTATGCGGAGCAAAAAATTTTTGCCCCTTCAATCAAAAATTAAAACATTGATAAATGAGTTTGAGGAATATTGGGGTATCCCGTGCATTGTTCCGTAGTGTTAAGAGGCGTCTGTTGGAAAATAATAATAATAAATAATTAGGTGGGGCCCATTTATTTTCTTTATAAATAGGGCTCCACTTCCTTTATTTTTCTTCACTTCTCATATTCTTCATCTCTCTAAAACACTCTCACTCTCCCCTCTCTGGAAGTCATGCTGTCGAAGGTTACTAACAGGGCACTCCGTCTTACATCTCACCTCGTTCCTCAGCCTACCGATGATCTCGACATATTTTAAATTGATATTGACGCCGCATATGGTTTGGCGGTGAGAGATAATTTGTTGGTGTTTACCATTACTTCCCCTATAGAGACGTTGGATCCTGATTTTCCAGCCCAACCTCATCTTTCCCGGATCGAGGTATTTTCAATAACATTTTTATTTTCCATTTTTAGTGAAATTTGTTCTATTTAGGAACTAAATTGGAACCGATCCTTGAATCATGTCGTGGAATTTTATCCTGAATAAAAAAGACAAATTTAGGTTTGCCGGAAATTTTTCCGGCGGACACGAGGAAATTCGACGAGGGTCTGACCGTTGCCAATCATATCGGTGAGGGTTTTAGGACCCTCGCGAGGCCTGCTAGCAAGGGTCCAAAGGGACGCTCGCGAGGCCTCCTGGCGAGGGTCCTAATGGACCCTCGCGAGGCCTCATGGCGAGGGTCCCTTGGGACCCTCGCAAGGCCTACTAGCGAGGGTCCTAAGGGACCCTCGTGAGGCCTCCTGGTGAGGGTCACTTGGGACCCTCGTGAGGCCTACTAGCGAGGGTCCCTTGGGACCTTCGCGAGGCTTGCTGGCGAGGTATCGTGGGGTCGTCTGATTTTTCCAGCGGTGCCTCTCCGGGTTCTTTTCGTAAAAGAAATTAAAAAAAATAATTTTATTATATATATATATATATATTAATTTTTTTTAATTGAAAAAAGATTGGAAAATAATCAAAATTCGGAATCCAAATGTTTTTCAGATCCGAAAAAAACTTTGAAGAAAATATTTGTCCAAAAGATAATAGGACTCAGGTTCTAAATTTATTTTAAACCTGAGATTATCCAAGGACCTCTTTGAGAAACGTGAGAAGTAGAAAGATAAAGTTCGGGATCCAAACGTGTTTTGGATCTAAACTATTTAAAGAAAATATTTTTGGTGTTTTGCTCGCCATTTTTTGCATTTAATTACAAAATACGTTTAATTAATTAGTTTTGTAGTCCCCCACGCTGCGTCCTACTGGTAGGTATTCTACCATCCAAGCGTGGTATGGTCACGCTTCTTCTCACCCCGAGCTAGTTCAGGCTATTGAGGCCACCAGCTTCGATCCCTTGGCCCGATTCTTACGGCCTACCTTATGTCCGTATGCTACATCGATCACGTTTGCTCAGAAGTGGTGCGACATTTCGCACACCTTCCACCTTCCGATCGGGGAGGTTACCATTACTTCCTCTGATGTTATAGCGATCACTGGTCTACCCTGGGCTGATATCGTGATCCGGTTCGACGCCTTTTTGGAGTGGTTCTTCAAGGCTCCAACTACTTGCAATCACGTCAGAGACTTGCTCGGCGTTGACCCCAGAGGCCGGACATTGCATTATAGTGTGTTGTTTGACTACTGGATGGTTCGACAGTCTGTTTCCACGACCAAGATTCCTCTGTACATCCGGTCATTTTTGGTCATCCTACTAAGTGTGACATTTTTTCCGGTCTCGAATAGTGAGATCAACTATGGGCTGATTGAGCCGCTAGCAGATTTGGATAGGGTTAGTGGTGTGAGCGGGTGACACGGAACGGTGGGCCAAGGGCGCACGTGATGAGAGGCGCGGTCCACCGGGGTGTTTGAAAAAGAAGAAAAGGCACCGGGTCGGGGACCCAGGAAAAAAAGGTTTAAAGAGAAAAAGGCGAAAAACATTTAAGATCGGTTCGAACTCGAATCCACCATCTCTTAGTGTGGAGTCGCCACCTAGATTAGCTCTTTGCAGGAATTAGAGTCCTGTGAGGCTTAACATCCGGGGGACGGCCCACCAAGACACAGAGATTCGGGTTCAGGATAAGTTGCTTATTTCTTAAGTGATCACAATATATTACATCTACAGAAAACCGTTTTCTTTTAATTATGCATATTCGCACTTAGTTCATTTTTGAAGAAATGCATGATTCACGTATTGCGAAATAATAAATCATTCACAAAGCGGAAAAATAAACCATCCACAAAACAGTAAGTAAATGCGGAAAGTAAATGCGGAAAAGTAAAATTACAAGGCTTTCAAAAATCGGGGGATGCAACTGCCCGCTACCCTATTAATTACATTTCTCGTAAAAATATTTGCTATACCCGAAGGAAAAAGTAAAATCCTAACATACATCTAGCCTGCATCCACAAAGGTTAGCACAGGGGATATATCAAGTATGTTCGATTTGATTTTATCGAGGACCGCGTGGCCTAATTAAAACATCGACGATTTTAAAGTAGTTAATTTAAATAAAATCGTTCTTTTTATTTGCACGTATGTTGGTCAATTTTATTAGTGAAAATGACCGCATGGCAATTGGTGAGGTCTGTTATCCGGGAATATATTTTATTCCCTTCGTGGGGGTATTCTAATAAAAATTAAAAAGAAATAAAAGAAAAAGGAGAATTACAACATTATTTACAATAACAAGGAATAAAATAATTCCTAGGCCAAAAATAAAAATTATAAAGAAAAGAAGATGAACATGGAATTTGCAGCTCTAGGAACTCAGAGGCTTTACCCTTTTGGCGTGAATCCACTTCGACGTGTCCATTGGATCCCTGGGAGTGTTCCTCATTTGTTTTTGTAGTTTAGGTGAAAAGGTTGATATAAAAGTCCAAAAATCTTCGTTTAATTCTTGGAATTTTGGTGTAATTTAATTGGAAAAAGAATTGGTTGGTTGGAAAATAAAGCGTTTATTTATCCAAAAGATAATCAGACACGGGTTCTAAATTGGTTTTAGACCCGAGAATATCTGAGGATTTTAGAAGAAATGATGAAGAAATTTTATAAAAAGATGAAGAAATTTTAGTAAAAGATGAAGAAATTTGAGATCCGAAAGTGTTTTGGATCCGAGAAAAAGTTAGAAGAAAGTAAGAAATATTGTTTTTATTTTTTGTTATGAAAGTAAGAAAAAGTAAGATTTTTCTCTCTGAATTTTCGAACCCCGTGTACTGAAAAAGACCCGACTATTTATAGATAAAAAAGTTCCAAAAAATCCAAAACATAGAGCCTCGCCGGTGAAGGGTCTCGCGCGCGAGGCTGCCTCGGGTGGGCTACCTCGCGCAACCGCGAGCGAGGCTACCTCCTCGCGAGGCCAGCGGCCTTGCACGAGGCAGCCTCGCGCGGGCTGCCTCGTGCAGCCCTGCGCGAGGCTGCCTCCTCGAGAGGCTGCCTCGCGCAGCCTCGCACAAGGCTGCCTCCTCGCGAGGCCGCCTAGCGCAGCCTCGTGTGAGGCTGCCTCCACGCGAGGCTCCCTCCCGATCGGGATTACGTCTCCTTCATTTTTTTATTTTATTTATATGTATTTTTTTTATTTAGTTAAATAATTTTATCTAAAACGTCCGAGGAGGATTCCATTTGAAGATCATCGGATGGTCGAAAATCGTGTGATTTGAGGATAAATTTCCTGAAAAGCCATCATCATTGTATGCGCGAGCTGGTACAAAATCCCATGCTCACAAGTGGCCTTAATTAGACACGGGTAATCTTGGGGTAGACTTATTTTGCCCTTGACTTAGTCGTTCAGGGTCATTTGCGTTCTCTGGGTTGCTGCCCATGGTTCTTCAGGTATTGTTTGCTTACTTTGTGATTTGTGTACATCGGTTATTGAGTGATTAACCTTAACTGATCCCTTTATTTCGTGGGTATGGGCTTTCTATCATCGATTCCTCCCTGCCCCACAATTTGTTGACGCTCCGGAGGGAGCTCCGTGTATGGTGCGGATTTGCTCGTCATTCGTGGGAGATTTTTTAGATTCTGCTAGTTACTATCAATATCTTTGTGCATTGACCCTTGAGCAGGTGATAGACCTTATTTTGATGGATGTAATCATATTTTTGTCTTTAAACTTATTCTAACTTTAACATTCTTTCTTTTCAGGTGGAGCGCAACCCGTGGAGAGGTCTCCCAAGCTATCACATGGCGAAGGAGATTCGGCGAGACATGGATTGCAACCGCTTCATCCTTGAGGGGCCCAGGATCCGTGAGTGGTACCTTGGAGAACGTATTCAGTTCTGGCGGACTAAGCCAGTATCCGAGAGGCGCATTCCGCCTCCACCTCTCATCGGACTATTTTGGGCACATTTGGTGGTCACTGATCCCGATGAGCTGGAGGTGCTCTTTGAGGATCATGGTGTGAGGCTCTCCGGGCTGCGTGGTGACTACAAGGCCTTCATTAGGGAGAGACTGCTTCCGCTTCAGCCACCGACACAGGCCGAGGCGGAGCATCCCCCAGCTTGTGTTAGGGGTTCGAGAGTTGACGGTGGTTCCGGTGCAGGCGCTAGCGGCACTTGTGTGGGATGCCAGGTTTGAAATGTGTTGATTGTTTTACCCATGTTGATCCTGTTTCTGACTATTTATCTGTCTTAATAGGAATTTTCCCGAAAGAGGGTTCGCGTGCCTGATTTGAATACCGCGATCGGGGATGTGAGTACATCTGCAGGTGTCATAGAGGGGTGGTTTGCGGTTCCCCTTGATTCTACATTCTATTTGATGGGTTCCCTGGAAACCTCTTGGCAGGTGCCTCTTCCCCCGAGCTCCCACACGTTAGCCTACGACCCTTCCGATACTACTCATGTGAGTTTTAGATTACCAGTGATCTTTAGGGGTGTCTTGTCATTTGTTTACTCACTCCTTTCCTTTTGCAGGTCATACGTGAGGAAATGGATTGGGTAACTAGACATTCCTTTACATTGAGGGACTTGATGATTTCTCAGGATGGGATTACACGTGTATGTTGTATTTCTCATCCTGTTATATTCGATGCATGAAATGTTATTTTTTACTTACATGGGTGTGATTTTTGTGACATGTTTTATGACTATAGGATATGGCGACGAGGAGTGTGGAATTCGAGCGATGCTACCAGGAGCTTGATGGTCATTTTCAGTCACTGGAGATCAGCCATCAGGGTTTAGATTCTTGCTATCATGGACTTGAGGTTAGTCACCAGGAGCTCGGAGTCCATTATGAGAGTTTGGAAGCTAGTCACCAGAGTTTGCAGGCTCAGTATCAGGAGTTGCTACAGTAGAGCAGGCTCAAGTCGTAGTGTGGGCTTCCACCTCGGGTCCTCACCAGCCTCTAACATTTGATATCGATTCCCTACTTGGTGACTCAGATGCTGGGCGACTCTTCACTCCGGAATGGGACACCGATTTTCTTCATGCTCTCCAGCCTCCTCCTATGTTTGGTTCAGCGGATGGTGCTCCCGGATGACTGGGTTTTGAAGACCTTAAGATATCCACCATGTTGCTCTGAGATCTGGTGGGTGGAGATAATGCTTAGGCGGTGCATGCTTAGGAGTTCCCTTTTAGCTTTAGTTTTAGATTCCTCTTTTTGAACCAAACTTTTTGGATAGCTCAGCTTTGTAGAATCTTAAAAAGACATCTGATTTATGAAAGAAAAGGGGATTTTAGCCTTTCGTAGTGCCGGGTCCTCGCATGTGGTGTTTTATTTTATGAATATGCTTGATTGTTTGTGAATGTTTTTTTTATATGCATGAATGAATGCCAATACTAATGTACGTGGTTAATGTGTGTAGGCAACACCGGTTTTGAGGAATCTCCTTTAGCTTTCTTCCTTTCTGATGTCAACCCATAATGACTATCTTAGGGTCTTTCTCCGCACCATTCGGGGACCCGATTGGCGGAGGATTGAGTGTTTTGGCCTACGGGGTCTTCAGTACCTTGCTTCCAAGCTTGTGAATATAGCCTTCATTCGTGCTGCTCTGAAGTTTTAGGATCTCACCACTCATGTCTTTCGCTTTGCCGACTTTGACCTTTGTCCCTTGATCGAGGAGTTTCATGCTATTCTAGGGCTCCCTTTTCCGAAGGAGTCGATGCCAATATCCCCCGCAAGACTGTCCTTCGCCTTTCCTTCTTTCCAGTTCAAAGGAGAGGATAAATTGAAGGGTTTATGGAACCTGGAGTCCAGTTTTTATCAGCTCTCCTTGATGTTGGTGGCTTCCGGGTTGAAGCTATCCTTAGTTGGTGTGAGAATACATCCAGCAGTCATCTAGCTTGGCCTTCAATGGTGACTCGACTTCTTCTAGCGGAATTTGTTTGTGGGGTTAGAGCGATTACACCTTTCCGCTTGCTATCGATCATTGACCCACTCTCTACAGGCCTTTCTCCTACAGCTTTACCTTTGGCTGAGAGTTTAGTCCACTTAGACGCTGCTTCGGTGAATCAGGATTTAGCAGGAGACCATTTTGCTTTACTAGAGGTAATTCTCTTTCCTCATCTCTTTCTTTCGTGATTTTCGTTATTTTTTTAAATGAATGGGTTAATGTAGGTATAGCTACTGGAGAAGCTTCACTTGACTGCCAATCCACGCTTAGGGAAGGCTCGATACCTCCCTTCGCATTATAGTCCTAGAGGCTTCACCAGGAAGGACCATCATTCGCTAAGCGAAGGTGCTTGGGTCGAGATTCTGGGTTCCTACTGATCTTCTGAGGTTCGTTGGCTCAGCTCCTTGTTGGAGATTCCATTCGTGGTTACCGACGTCCATGATTCTAGTGTTTTACTGATGGGGTTGTTTGGCATTACATCCTATTCCCCTTCACGTCTGTGTAGGCAGTACGGGTGTCAGCAATGAGTTCCTCGGTCTCTATGCTTGACCCATTTCTATGACTTCGGTCCTGACACTCCTGGTGCTATGCGGAGGCTCTAGGCATGTTCTCGGGTCGTTATACTGGATTACACTGCCTCGGAGACCATCGACACTAACAAATTCTACCATGGATGGCTTGGTGAGATCAAGGTTCTCTCCGGTGCTGATCAACACTTTATGGTGTCTCATGAGTGGGAGAGGGATGAAGATGGTTTGGACCCCCTTCCCCATACTTCGAGGAAGCGCACATGGTGGAATGACTGGCACCCTTAGATCTTATTTATTTTCATCATTTATTTTCTAACTTGTGTTTTTGACTTATTCTTGGATTATGAAATTTTGTCGAATTTTATTTACTTGCGATATTCTGTATGCACATGATTCATATAAGCATAAACATAAATCTTTGCAAACATAATACATTTCATTGAATGACTTTAAAAGGGTACAAGTTTTCCAATGATTTGAGTCCTGCCGCCAGTTAGCCTAGAGCAGGTTTTCTAACTCACGGTCCCTCTATTCCTCACCTTATCCTAATTTTTGCCTGAGTCACCCTTCATGTGTTTTCAACTCAGCAGACATTTCTGGTTTTTATAAAAGAATGGTCCTAATTGTTGCCAGGTAGCCAAGTTCCATCTGGCGAACTGGTTTCTCTTTTTTGGTGTACCGCTTTTGTAAATTTATTTCTTTTGCTTTTACACGTGGTAGCGCTTGAGCTTATCTTGATTGATTGGATTGACGAACTCGTTTCCATCCATGTCCATGATCTTGGCAGCTCCTTTGCTCAAGATTTTCTTAATGA
>CATIWQ010306434.1:0-38655 GCA_949673415.1 Euphorbia schlechtendalii
TATGTGAGCCCAGAAATATCCAAAAGAGATGAAGATACTTTTAAAATACTAGAAAGTGTACCAGACGAGATACCTCCAGAAATACTGAGTATGAAGAAGAAAATACACGAGTTACATGGAGAAATAATATAGAAAGAAGAATAGGAAGAAATGATGAAAAAGAAAATATAAGACTTAGAAACCATATTGAATCATTGCTGAAGGTGGTGCCTTGAGTTAACACATGAATATATTAGGGTAATACATTAGAGACCGCTATGTGACAGACACTCGAAAATATCTATATCCATATGTTGGTGTCATGTCTTATTGTAGTAGTAGTACAAGTATTCTCATACTTGAGATACTAGTTACCTTATCTAGGAGGTTCTATACTTTGTGTCATACTTATTCATAACTTGTGATCAAGATGATACGGGTGATTACGGGTATAGTGACAATAACATGTTAATAAGCTGAGTGGTCAAGATGGAATCCCTTGCTCCTGATATAGCGATATAATGGGAGATGTACCTTAGGCCCCCTTGTTGAAGAGGCACACTCATAAACCTCTAATTAGAGTATAAGATTTATGGAACGGGTTTCTAGTCAATCTTGATACATTATGGTGAGTAAAGTTCTTCGTGAATAAGTCCAATTCCAGGATAGCTACGGCTATTACATGAGCTGACACTTAATTCGAGCTCAATAAACTGATTGGTACTTAACTAGATGGAAGGAGTTTATTGTATTGGTAACTACTACAGAACTGGATCAAGTTAGAGGCACGTGACGTTTCGAGTATCGGGGGATCAAATGCCTTTGCTAGAAAACCTAATTGATTGTCTAAAGTTATCGGGTTTCATATCAGACTAGAACATAGAGCCTAAATATCCCCGGATGGAAAGCTAAGTTTAAGTTAAGCTCTACCAGCTCTATACTTCGAGATCTTATGAGGTCACACACTTTGGGTCTTTATCGGATTAAGTAAAGAAACTATAGACAATGTCTATGCCGAGAACATATAGGTTGTTTAATTCGTTGAAAGAATTATTAATTAGTTAGACCATAGTAATAATTAAAATGATAATCGGAGAAAATTGGGAAAAACTACACGGAGCGTAGTAAGGGAATTTTTCCCATTACAAGTGGGCCCCAACAAACATGGGTTGTTGAAAGTGAGGCCTTCCCGCTATCTCGTGAGTAAAAATGCTCGGGGGCCACTAGTGCACGCTGGTTAGGCAGCGCACTAGCGGGCAGTAAGCTCACTAGTGACCCGCAAGCTTGGCTTGCTGGATAGCCCGCAAGCTTGGCTTACTAATGGGCTTGCCTTGCAAGTCACCGTACAGCCTGTATAAGCGTGCTATGCGAGCAGGTCAACCGGCGTGGAGCAGGAGCTCCACGCGCCGAACCACCGATGGGATTGGATTTTTCCCATCCCACATTGGTTTTTGAGGGGAGTTTAAAACTCCACTCTCACTATAAATAGTGGCCTCCCTTCTCCTTTTTCAAGTACTTCAACTGAGCCTTTCTCTCTGAGTCCAACATCATTTCTTTAGGAGATTTTTTTAGATCCTCTAAGAGTTTCCACAAGCGATGAAGAATTCTTTAGAAGGCTCTTTCTATTTTGAACATAGCATTCTTAGTTAATATTTTTGGGTTGGTCTTTGAGCGGTCTAGTAGCTATTGTCTACCAAAAGGTTCTACCTTAATGGAGGTTTTGGTTGCTGAAGATCCATGTGCATCAATAGTAGAGGCTATCCTAGTTTGTGCTAGACAATCAAAACAGTAGTAGAACATGCGAAGGTTGCAAGGTGGAATTTTAAAACATAAATTTAAACTAAGGATCTCCTAAGCATACCATGATTCATATAACCTAAGTAAAACTTTCCATAGATGTTTTTAGGTTTATAAAACATATAAAAGAAATCTAGCATCTAAAGACTAAAGCATTACCAGTTGATGCGGGATTGATATCTCTTTTGGTAGCGATGTTCCCTTTGAACAATTTTGATAGCACAATCTTCCAAACTAGAAGAGCCTCTATGACTTGATCCACACGGATCATCACCGACCAAAACCTTGATGAGGTAGAACCTGTCGATTGACAACAATTGCTAGACTACTCGTAAATCAACTTGAAAATCAAACTCGAAAGCTCACTTAAACTTGAAGCCCTCTAAATGAAATCTTCAATTTGTTTGGAGAAACTTGTGGAGGATCTCGCACAATAAAAGAAGAGGAGAGTAGAAATCAAAGAGAAAATATGCTCAAAGATATTTTTGATGTGTGTGAATAATGTGACGCTTTGAAGCCTATTTATAGGGAAAAGGGGGGGGAGTGATAGACTCCTAAAACTCTACATGGGATGGGATAAATCCCATCCAATATCTATCGGGTGAACCGCGTGAGTATAGGTACCCATGGGTTGACCCGCCAATTTCCACAAGGTAAGAACTAGAAGGCTTGCGAGCCTTCCCATAAGCCCAACTTGCGGGCTTGAGCACAACCTATGCTGTGCACAAGAGTTACCTTGTGGCAGTGCTCACGACTTGTAGCCCGCTAGTGCACGCAGGCTTCCCCCGTGCGCTAGCGATCCGCAAGCTTGTTGGCTCATGTGGCAGCTATGCAGGCCACACTTTGAATAACTCGTGTTCGGTTTGGGGCCACTCACAACGGGAAATATCCCTTGCTCGCTTCATGCAACCTTTTCCCTATTTTCACATAATCCATTTTAAATGCTAATTTGGTTAAACCAATTAATAATTCTTTACACTAATTTCACAACTTGAATTTTTGGTATAGACCTAGTCCATAGGTTCTTTACATGGTTCGATAAAAAACCAAAGTGTGTGAACTCATAGGATCCCAAAGTATAGAGCCACTTAAGGTTAACCTAAACTTGGCTTCCCATTCAGGAACCTTTAGGCTCAGTGTTCTAGATCGTTATGGAACCCGATAGCTCTAGATAATCATATGGGCTTTCTAGAAAAGGCGTATGATCTCTTGATACTTGGAATGTCACGTGCCTATGACTTGATTCGGTTCTGTAGTAGTAACCAATACAATAAACTCCTTCCATCTGGTTAAGTACCATTCAATTTATTGAGCTCAGATTAAGTGTCAGCTCATGTAATAACCGTAGCTATCATGGAATTAGACTTGTTCATGAAGAACACCACTTTTCCGTTTTGTATCTTGACTGATTAGAAACCCATTCCATCAATCGTATACTTTGTCAGAGGTTTATGAGTGTGTCACTTCAACAAGGGGCCCTAAGGTACTTCTCCATTATATTACTATATAAGAATTGATGGATACCATCTTGACTACTCAGCTTACCATCTTGTGATCATCGCTATACTTGTAATCACCCATATCATCTTAATAGCAAAGGTATGAGTAAGTATGACCCAAAGTATAGTAACTCCTACATAAAGCAATCGGTATCTTAGGTCTGAGGATACTCGTATTGCTACTGCAATAAGACATGACACCAATACATGGATATAGTTATTTCTGAGTGTCTATCTTATAGTGATCTCCAATGTATTACATGAATAAATTCATGCGTTAACTTGAGGTACCACATTCAGCTCATGAGATTGGCAGCTTTGATCTAATATAAGGAGTAAGTCTATACATGCTAGTCTATCTGCTCCATTTATGTCTAGTCTCAATGAAACTACAACTAGGGATATTTAATCTTGAAAATTAATTAAAATGCCTCAGAGAGTGATTAGAACATGTAAAATAAAACTCTAGAAAGTATTGTATAAAAATAGTAGGAATCTGGTATGTAACTGGTATGGAGAAAAAAATGCCATAACTAGTAAGAAAGTGGTAGGAAACTGGTATGAAGATCAAGTTATGTCAAAATAATCTTGAAAAGTAATGAAAAACCATTAGAAAGTCATTATAACCTGTAAGATAAATCTCTACAAAGTATTGAATTAAAACAGGAAATCTGGTATGTAATAGGTATGAAAAACAAAAAATATCAAAACTAGAAAGAAAGTGGTAGGTAAACGGTAGGAAACTGTTAAGAAGAACAAGTTATGTTAAATTATTCTTGAAAATTAATGAAAATACGTTAGAGAGTGATTAAAACATGTAAGATAAAACTCTAGAAAGTATTGAATCAAAACAGTAATAATCTAGTATGTAACTGGCATGAAATGTATATGAAAAAAAATATATCAAAACTAGTAAGAACGTGGTAAGTAAGTGGTAGGAAACTGTTATGAAGAAAAAGTTGTGTGAGAATAATCTTGAAAAGTAATTAAAAAGCATTAGAAAGTGATTAGAACATGCAAGTTTAATCTCTATAAAGTATTGAATTATAATAGTAGGAATCTGGTATGTAACTTGTATGAAGAACAAAAAATGTGAAAACTAGTAAGAAAGTGGTAGGAAACTGGTATAAAGAACAAGTTATGTCAAATTAATCTTGAAAATTAATGAAAATGCCTTAGAAAGTTATTGGAACATGTAAGATAAAGCTCTAGAAAGTATTGAATCAAAATAGTAGGAATCTGGTATGTAACTGGTATGAAACTAGTATGAAAAATAAAAAATGTCAAAACTAGTAAGAAAGTAGTAAGTGGTAGGAAAATGGTATGAAGAACAAGTTGTATCAAAATAATCTTGAAAAGTTATGAAAATGCATTAGAAAGTGATTTATTCATGTAAGATAAACCTTTACAAAGTATTGAATCAAAATAGCAGGAATCTGGTATGTAACAGGTATGAAGAACAAAAAATGTCCAAACTAGTAAGAAAGTGGTAGGAAACTTGTATGAACAATAAATTGTGTCAAATTAATCTTGGAAAGTAATGAAAATTCATTATAAAGTGATTATAACATGTAAGATAAAATTCTAGAGAGTATTGAATCCAGATAGTAGAAATTTGGTATGAAACTAGTTTGAAAAAAAAGCCAAAAATAGTAACAATAGTGGTACGTAAGTGGTAGGAAAATGGAATGAAGAATAAGTTGTGTTAAATTAATCTTAAAAAGTGATGAAAATGCATAAAAATTTTATCAGAACTCGTAAGATAAATCTCTACAAAGTATTGAATTAAAGCAGTAAGAATCTGGTATGTAACTGGTATGAAGAACAAAAAATGTCACAACTTGAAAGAAAGTGGTAGGTAAGTGGTATGAAACAGGTATGAAGAGAAAGTTATGTCAAATTATTCTTGAAAATTAATAAAAATTCCTTAGAAAGTGATTAAAACATGTAAGATAAAATTCTGGAAAGTATTGAACCAAAATAGTAGGAATCTGGTATGTACCTTGTATGAAGAACAAAATATGTTAAAACTAGTAAGAAAGCTCTAGGACACTGGTTTGAAGAACAAGTTGTGTCAAATTAATCTTCAAAAGTAATGAAAAAGAATTAGAAAATGACTAGAACATGTAAGATAAATCTATACAAAGTATTGAATTAAAACAGTAGGAATCTGGTATGTAACAAGTATGAAAAATAAAAAATGTCGAAACTAGTAAGAAATTGGTAGGTAAGTGGTAGGAAACTATTATGAAGAACAAGTTATGTCAAATTAATATTGAAAATTAATGAAAATGCCTTGGAAAATGATTAGAACATATAACATAAAACTTTAGAAAGTATTGAATAAAAATAGTAAGAATCTGGTATGTAACTGGTATGAAAAACAAAAAATGTTAAAACTAGTAAGAAAGTGGAAATCTGGTATATAACTAGTATGAAGAACAAAAAATGTCGAAACTAGTAAGAAAGTGGCAAGAAACTTGTATGAAGAACAAATTGCATCAAATTAATCTTTAAAAGTAATGAAAATTCATTATTAAGTAATTAGAACATGTAAAATAAAACTCTAGAGAGTATTGAATCAAGATAGTAGGAATCTAGTATGTAACTGGTATGAAACAGGTATGAAGAATAAAAAATGTCAAAACTAGTAAGAAAAGTGGTAGGAAAATTGTATGAAGAACAAGTTGTGTTAAATTAATCTTGAAAAGTGATGAAAATGCATAAGAAAGTTATCAGAACATGTAAGATAAATCTCTACAAAGTATTGAATTATAACAGTAGGAATCTGGTATGTAACTGGTATGAAGAACAAAAAATATCAAACCTAGTAAGAAAGTGGTAGGTAAGTAGTAGGAAACTGGTATGAAGAACATGTTATGTCAAAGTAATCTTGAAAATTAATGAAAGTGCCTTAGAAAATTATTAGAACATGTAAGATAAAACTCTAGAAAGTATTTAATCAAAGCAGTAGTAATCTGGTATGTAATCTGTATGAAGAACAAAAAATATCAAAACTAGTAAGAAAGTGGTAGGAAACTGGTATGAAGAATAAGTTATGTCAAATTAATCTTGAAAAGTAATGAAAAAGCATTAGAAAGTGATTAGAACATGTAAGATAAATCTCTACAGAGTATTGAATTAAAACAGCTGAAATCTGATATTTAATGGGAATGAAAAACATAAAATGTCAAAACTAGTAAGAAATTGGTAGGTAAGTGGTAGGAAACTGATACGAAGAATAAGTTATATCAAACTAATATTGAAATGTTATGCAAATGCCTTAGAAAGTGAGTAGAACATGTAAGATAAAACTGAAGAAAGTATTGGTTCAAAATAGTAGGAATCTGGTATGTAACTAGTATGAAATTGGTATGAAAGATAAAAAATGTTAAAGCAAGTAAGAAAGTGGTAAGTAAGTGGTAGGAAACTGGTATGAAGAACAAGTTGTGTTAGAATAATCTTCAAATGTTATGAAAATGAAGTAGAAATTTTTTATTCATGAAAGATAAATCTCTGTAAAGTATTGAATCAAAAGAGTAGGAATCTGGTATGAAGAATAAGTTATGTCAAATTAATCTTGAAAATTAATGAAAATGACTTAGAAAGTTATTATAATATGTAAGATAAAACTCTAGAAAGTATTGAATCAAAATAGTAGGAATCTAGTATGTAACTCGTATGAAAAACAAAAAATGTCAAAACTAGTAAGAAAGTAGTAAGTGGTACGAAAATTATATGAAGAATAAGTTGTGTCAAAATAATCTTGAAAAGTTGTGAAAATGCATTGGAAAGTGATTTATTCATGTAAGATAAATCTCTACAAAGTATTGAATCAAAACCGCAGGAATATGGTATGTAGTGACACGTATGTGCAATTCTCACTCCACGTAGCTCCCACTACGTCCTTGCTCTTTTATGCTATGAATTAGTCATGGACTTTGTTTCATCAATGCACATATACATATTGAAACATATATGATACCAGCGAGATACAATAAATAGAAAGCATTGATAAGCAACAAAGATGCCTTGATTATTATTATTAATAATTCGAAACTGTTTTTACATTATAGCTAATAAAGATATATCGCCCTATTTGCCTATAGGGCATACATCATGTTTAACAATCTCTCACTTGCACTAGAGGAAATTGGCCATGTGCTTCATACCATAATCGTTGACAAGCTGGTCATGCTTAACCTGAGTTAATGGTTTGGTTAACCCATCCGCTAGATTCTGATTCGTTGGGACGTATTCTAAACTTATATCCTTTCTAGCTACTATCTCATGAATGAGATGGTATTTTCTAAGTGCATGTCCATTTTTCTGGGGAGACCGAGATTCCTTTTCCTGAGTAATAGCCCCATTGTTATCGCAATAGACCGCTATCAGATTTACAATGTTGGATACCACACTAAGATCACCAATAAATCCCTTAAGCTAGACAGCTTCATTAGCCACTTCTAAAGCAGCTATGTATTTAGATTTTGTGGTTGAATCGACAGTCGTATCCTATTTGAAATTCTTCCAAAAATTACACTTCCATTAAACATAACCACATAACCTAAATATGACTTATAGTCATCCTTGTTAGACAGAAAACTCGCATTGGTGTATCCCTTTAAAGTTAGATCACCTTCTCCGTATACTAAAAACATATCCTTAGTCTTGTGTAAGTACTTAAGGATAGTTTTAATGGCCATCTAGTACTTCTCACCTGGGTTCAGATTGAATTCTGCTCGTGATGCTCAACGCATGTGAGACATCAAGCCGAGTTCATACCATAGCATACATGATGGACGACCCTACCACTAAGGTATAGGGTATTCCATTCATTCGTAGTCTCTCTTCTTGTATTCTCAGACACTCAGATTTAGAAAGGTTAATCTTGTGAGACATTGGCAGATAACCCTTTCTTTACTACTCAAGGTTAAATCTGGCTAAAACCTTGTCTATGTATGTACTTTGTGAATGACCTAGTAGCCTTTTGGATCTATCTCGGTAAATCTTAATACCAAGTATAAAAGGTGCTTCTCCAAGGTCTTTTATGGAGAACTTTTACAACCATATCTTAACTGTCTGAAGAATAGGAATATCATTTCCTATTAATAATATATCATCGATATATAATACCAATAAGTGTATAATTACACTTATTATCTTGATATTTTCAATCATAAAACTATATGGTTTAAAGTCATTTTATACTTCATATAAAAGTTTTCACATGGTATCGAGTTATTTTTTATGCAAGTACAGAAACTAGGTGAATCTTGGGTCCCGACTTATCTCTCTTCACAAGAAGAAAGTTTCTAACTAATAATCATGATCGCGACATGTGATTCGCGATCGTGACTTGTGACGGTTATTGGTTAATTCTTCTCAACTACCAATCGTTGGATAAAAACGATCAACCTCCATCAACCGCCATCAAATACCAAATGAAAAGATAGCTTTTGGAAGTTAACCAATCACAAAAAGGTGCCTTTCCATTGTGGATAAGGATATGACTTTGCATCTAATCACAATGAAGTGATGCAACCCTTTTGGATAGACGCAACCCTTCATACTCTATAAATAGGGTTCAAATCACACCAATTTCGTGAGATGCATGGTGGGTAACGTATAGTAGTATGTATGCATAAATAGAGAGTGAAAGTTGTATATATTTTGCTAGTTCAAAGTGTTAGTGAGAAAAATGTATAAGTGATTCGATTCTTATTTCGATCACTAGATTTCTCCTCAAATTCGAGCAATTGTTGTATGAGTGTAATTGCAAAGCACTTATCAATAAAAGTTTCCGTTCTTCAACATACATTTGTTTGATATTCATAAAGAATAGCATCCTAGCGGAGGTTCTGTACGAGTCGAGACCGAATTCAAAGTAGATACAAGAATTGCAGGAATTGATGACTCCCATTAAAAGAGTAGATACGGTTTGATCAACTTTAGCTTTCACTTGCATAACTTACAACTTTACTTTGTTTTCTACTTATACTTTCTATTTTGAAGTTTATGATATGTCTATTTATCGTAACAAGTATTTTATCTTGCATCATTTATATTAATCAAGTTATATGCTTTCGAGTTGACTTTAAGAGTGATTTCAGGGTTAAAAAATTGTGTATAATCACTGGATCTATGATTATAAAGCTGTTTAGTGAGGTAACATTTTTGGATTGGTAACTTGCTAAATAGGGCTATGTGAGAGCGACCCATAATAAACATAGTATTATTGTTATCTAGGATTTTATAAGTGTCATAATTCGTTTACCCTAATTTAGAAAATTCATTTCATGTGTTGCTCTGCGATGAATTATTGAATATTTGGGCGTCTAGAACCGGATTTGTTAAAGTCATCTAGTGTATAAAATATTATTGATGATTTTGCATATTTTTCTCTACTATACTTGTTCTTAGAGAATATCTATATATTTTACATCTTCTCCAATCTATTCATGCATCTGTCTACTCATTTGTCAATTCATCCAAACTCTATAAATTATCTTATTTCTTTTTTTCCATAACTCTAGTTGATCTTTAGAACCAAATTCCTTCCCTGTGGGGTTGATATCTTTTAAAACTACATCACAACTGTATACTTGCAGCGATCAACATTTTTCTATTTGATAATCGGTATTGAGAACACCTATTCATATTAAGAACTTTTATATTATAGGTAGAAAAATGGGAAATAAGGTTTTTGGAATCATTTATGAAGATAAGTATTGTGAAACGAGTATAGTCAAAACATTGCGATCAAAATCAAGGAAAACGGTCGCACTCCCACTAGGCTTCTTATATACACAGGGCTCATTAGCGTTCGATACAAAACCGATTTCTCATATTGTCTCATCGAACCTAATATTTCAACTCCTTATTGCTTGCTTAAGTCCATAAATGGAATTCTGCAACTTGCATACCTTAGAGCCATCCTTGGATGCGAAACCCTCGGGTTGTGTCATAAACACATCCCTATCCAGATTCTCATTAAGGAATGTTATCTTCACATCCATTTGCCAAATCTCATAATCGTAATGAGCGGCGATGGCAAGGAGTATCTTGATAGACTTCAGCATGACCACCAGTGAAAAGGTCTCATCATAGTCAATGCCTTCTTTGTGAACCTTTTATAACCAGCCTTACTTTATAGGTAACTATGTTACCGTCCATGTGGGTTTTCTTCTTGAAAACCCACTTACATTAAATGGGCTTAATCCCACTTGGAGCATCAATCAAGTTCCAGACTTGATTTTCGTACATCGAGTCCATCTCCAATCTCATGGCTGAAAGCCGTTAATCAAATTATGAGCCTTCCATTGCTTCCTTGTAACTCTTGGGCTCATCATCTTCCACAAGGAAAAGATGTTTCTCATTAGTGATGAAAAACCCATATCGCTCAGGAGTGATTGGAGCCCGACCTAACCTACATCATGTCGGTGTTGTAATAGGCATGTTTCATGCTTACACTATCTTGTGTGATAGGTGTAGATATAATCAGTTGACTGTCTGTTTGATATACTTGAAAGTATTTTGTTGACCATGAAATTCTTTGCAAAATCATAGTGCCTTTTGTGCTTCACGTACTTACCGATTTGATAAATAAATAGATCTTCTCTCGGGGGTTCGGGATATGGATTATCCAAAACGTAATCCAAGTCAAGGATCTTCAGGAACCGTTCCACACACTCAAACCACTCATGAAAATTGTTTCCTTTGAAAAAATGGTTGTCGATCAGATGCATTTTTAGTATTCGTGTTCTTTATTCAACCTAGATATAAGATAGAATTTTCTAGACATTAGTATATGTACATGCATTTAATATAAGGTCTTTAATTGAACACATAATTCCTACTATTTTCTCGACATTTAAATAGCCCCTACTATTCAAATTCAGGAAATTTGGTTAAACCAATTTTCCTCAGTAGGTAGCATCCATAGCTACTCATCATAACCCCCACTATCGCAGGTCAAGTCATAACAATATAACCATGGTTGGAACCCATCCATTTTGCATCTCTTACAATTGCTAATCCATTTGATTTCTCTTTCTCGAGATGTGTGTACCCAATTGTACGACTCCTCAAATGAGTCTCCAATTTGGCATTAGTTCCAATAATATGGATAACTAACCCTCTTTGGTTAAGGTATTAGCCCCATCTCTCATGACCAAACACATATTAAAATAAGGAAAGTTGTACATGTGCTTACATCCGTTAATAAGGCTCGTATCATGACTTATGACGGGAAGACATTTTACTACCTTTATATTATTGTAGGGATTTCATTGGTGCCATTGGTCTCGCCCTAGTCTAGGTCTTTTGCGATGTATATGATTATGAAATAATAATTCTGGGCTATTAGGAATTATTAACTCTAAGGGAACATGCTATGACAGGTATATCATAATCATTCTATTATGCCAAGACTCCACATAGCATGCAAAATAAATAAGGTCCATGTTTAAGTTCTTGCACCTATGTCTACATGTTTTAATTTAACAACTTAAACCATGTTTGCAAAACCATATGCGGAATAAATTCCCATACTAGAAATTGACTAAGATATACAAATCCCTTGGGTATACTTGAATTTAATACCGATGGTGACTTCCAGGTAGGAGAGGCCCCCTTAAAGTGAATGAGTAGCCTTGTCCATTCCTTGCCGAAATTACCATGGGTACTTTGATTTTTTATACCATGGATAATTATGATTTAAAGATTTAATTCTTTAATCAAGTAAAGTACGGGATGATTAATTAAAGCATTTACCCGTGTGGTAAAACATTGCTAATTTTATATGATAATCACCTAGACTAAGTTTGAGCAAAACCTTACTCTAGTTATCACTTCATTCTTTCATGCATAGCATACTTTATTTAATTCATAGAAAATCACATTTTATCATCTTATAATCAATCATGCATAGCATAAGGCAGGCTATATACCACTTCTGGTTAATCAAAACAATAATTGAACTTGCAAAGATTACAAGATGGAATTTCAAAACTTAAAATTAACCTAAGGATCTACTAAGCATGCCATGATTGATATAACCTAAGTTAAAATGTTCTATAGATGCTTTTAGGTTTATAAAACATATAAAAGAAACCTAGCATCTAAGAATTAAATCATTACAAGTTTATGCGTGCATGATCTCTCTTTTGGTAGCGGCGTTACCTTTGAGCAATTTTGATAGCACAAGCTTCCAAACTAGGAGAGCCTCTATAACTTGATCTACACAGATCTTCACTGACCAAAACCTTGATGAGGTAGAACTTGTCAATTGACAACAACTGCTAGACTTCACGTAAATCAACCCGAAAACAAAACTCTAAAGCTCACTGAAACTTAGAGCCTTCTAAAAGAACTCTTTAATTTGTTTGGAGAAACTCGTGGAGGATCCTCACAACAAAAGAAGAGGAGAGTAGAAATCAGAGAGAAAATAAGCTCAAAGTTTTTTTTGGTGTGTATGAATAAGGATAGGCTTTGAAGCCTATTTATAGGGAAAAAGGGGGAGTGATAAACTCCCCCTAAAACTCTACATGGGATGGGATAAGTCCCATCCCATGTCTAGCGGCTTGTGCCAGCGCTCGTGGCCTGCAGCCCAATAGCGGACACGAGCAACCCCCGCATGCTAGCAGCCCGCAAGCCCATTGACTTGTAGGGCAGTCACGCAGGCCCCACTTTGAACAACCCATGTTCGGTTTGAGGACCACTCGCAATGGGAAAAATCCCTTGCTCGCTTCATACAACCTTTTCCCTATTTTGTAATAAATCCTTTTAATTATTATTTGGTTAAACCAATTAAAAATTCTTCTCATTGATTTCACAACTTGTATTTTCGGTACAGGCCTAGTCCATAGGTTCTTTATATGATCCGATAAAAACGTAAAGTTTGTGACCTCATGTTCGCCACTTTTCTACTAATAAGTTTAATAGTTCGTTCACAAGATTCAACTATATATCAATGGTGCCAAAAACTTGATCATGTAAAATATAGGTGTTATCAATACCTCTTATCAAATTGAAAAATGATGATAACTGTAAGTATACAGTTGCGATGTAGTTTTAAATGATATCGATCCCATAGGGAAGGACTAGTTCTAAAGATCAACAAGGAAGATAAAATAAAGAAAATAAAATATAATAAAGTAAAGTTTCGGAAAGGAGGATTGGAATGATTGATGAATAGACAAATGTATGAAAGATTAAAACAGATAGAAAGTATATAGATATTCCCTACGAACAAGTATAGCAAAGAAAATATGCAAAATCATTGAAGTTATTATGTTCACTAGATTAGTTTAACAGACTCGGTTCTAGACACTCAGATATTCAATTATTCATCGTAGAGCAACACATGAAATGACTTTTCTAAATCTAGTGCAAATGAATTAAGACGAGTATATAAACTTGGATAACAATATTACTATGCTTAGTACGGGTCGCTCTCACATAGCCACATTCAGCAAGTTACCATTCCAAAAATTTGGCTCACTAAACAGCGTTATAATCACAGATCTAGTGATTATACACAATCTTATTAACCCCGAAACTACTCTTAAAGTTAACTCAAAAGTATATAACTTGATTAATATAAAAGACTCAACACAAAATACATGTTATGACACATAGACATATCATAAACTTCAAAAAAGAAAGTATAAGTAGAATACGAAGTAAAGTTGTAAGGTTTGCAAGTGAAAGCTAAAGTTGATCAAACCGTATCCACTCTTTAATGGGAGTAATCAATTCCCACAATGCCTGCGTCTACTTTGAATCCGGTCTCGACTCATACAGAACCTCCACTAGGATGTTATTCTTTGTGAATATCAAACAAATGAATGTTAAAGTACGAAAACTTTTATTGATAAGTGCTTTGCAATTACATTCATAGATCAAACGCTCGAATATGTAGAGAAATCTGGTGATAGAATAAGGATTCGAAACACTTATACATTTTCTCTCTAACACTTATAAACGTAGTGAAATCTAGACATATTTTACTCTCTATCTATGCATACACATGCACTATAACACACACATAATCACTCACAATCCATTCCATGAAATTGGTGAATTTGGAGCCCTATTTATAGAGTACGAAGGGTTGTGTCCATTGGTGAAAGATTGCATCTCTTCATTGTGATTGGTTGAGAAGCTTTGATATAATCCCCAATGGATAAGCACCTTTTCATGATTGGTTTACTTCTGATAGGTGTCTTATCATTGGTAGTTGATGGCAGTTGATGGCTGTTGATCATGCTTATCTAGTGGTTGGTAGTTAAGAAGATAAAACTAGAAAACCATCCAAGTCGTGATCGCGAAATGTAAGTCACAACCGTGAATCTTTGATAGGTAAACTTCTATTTCTGAAGTACACAAGTCACGACCGCGAATGATTGTCGCGACTTTGAATTGAGTTTTTCTTCAGAATTCTCCTTGCAACTTCACCGATCTTTGACAACTTCGATCCTAAGCCAAATCTTTAAGTTCCACGCATCTTTTTGCACCTTTTTCACTCTTCTTTTTTCATAGAATTCCACTTTAGATCATTTTACTCCAAAGATTTACCTAGTATCTGCATTTGCATGAAAAACAACTACATATCATGTGAAATCTTTTATATGAAATATAAAAATGACTTAATTCATAGTGTTTAATGTGTAAAATTAATATGATATTAAGTGTAATTATACACTTATCAACTCATAGGATCCTAAAGTATAGAGCCGCCAGAAATTAACCTAAACTTGGCTTCCCGTTTGGAACCTTTAGGCTTAGTGTTCCAGACCGTTATGGAACCCGATAGCTCTAGATGATCAAATGGGCTTTATAACAAAGGTATATGATCCCCCGATACTTGAAATGTCATGCTTGTGACTTGATCTAGTTCTGCAATAGTAACCAGTACAATACACTCCTATCAGGTTAAGTACCATCTAGTTTATTTAGCTCGGATTAAGTGTCAACTCATGTAATAGCCATATCTATCCTGGAATTAGACTTGTTCACGAAGAACACCACTATGCCATTTTGTATCTTGATTGATTAGAAACCCATTCCATCAATTGTATACTCTGATAAAAGGTTTATGAGTGTGTTACTTCAACAACGGGCCCTAAGGTACATCTCCATTATATTACTATATCAGAAGCGATGGATCCCATCTTGACTACATAGCTTACCATCATGTGATCATCGTGATACTCGTAATCACCCATATCATTCTGATCACAAGGGTATGAGTAAGTATGACCCAAAGTATAGTAACTCCTACATTAGGCAACCGGTATCTCAGGTCTGAGGATACTCATACTACTACTGCAATAAGACATGACATCAACACATGGATATAGTTATTTTCGAGTGTCTATCTTATAGTGATCTCCAATGTATTATCCAAATACAATCATGTGTTAACTTGAGGTACCACCTTCAGCTCGTGAGATCGGCTGCTTTGATCTAATATAAGGAGTAAGCCTACACATGCTAGTCTATCCGTTCCATTGATGTCCAATCTCAATGAAACTATAACTAGGGATATTTAGACTATTCATAGTGACACGTATGTGTAGTTCTCACTCCACATAGCTCCCACTATATCCTTACACTTTTACACTATGAATTATTCATGGACTTTATTTCATCAATGCGCATATACAAATTGAAACATATATGATACTAGTGAGATACAATAAATAGAAAGCATTGATAAGTAACAAAGATGCCTTGATTATTATTATTATTAATAATTCGAAGATGTTTTTACATTATAGCTAATAAAAATATATTTCCCTAATTGCATCTAGGGCATACAACATGTCTAACTGTTTTGAGACTAGTGCCAATGGAGTTCTGCCAAATTGCTCTCAGAGAACACCGCATCCAAATTGAAGAGAGAGCCATGAATCAGCTGGTAATGTTCTAATCTTAGATGCTAGGGTTTCTTTTATAAGTTTTAGAAACCTATTAGCATCTATGAAACATTTCAACTTAGATTATATCAATCATGGCATGCTTAGGAGATCCTGTAGGTTAACTTTAAGTTTTAAAATTTTGCCTTTCAATGTTACATGTTCAATTACTATCTTGATTAACTAGCAGTGGTATCAGAGCCTACCTTATGCTATGCATGATTGATTATAATTTATTGAAATTGGTTTTTTCTATGAATTAATTAAAGTATGCTATGCATGACTTAGGTTTTAATTTCCTTTATAGAAAATGATGTGATAACTAGATTAAAGTTTTGCTCAAACTTAGTTTAGGTGATTATTGTAGAAATTAACAATGTTTTACCACTTTTGTAAATGCTTTAATTGAGGGTCATCTCGTACTTCACTCAATTAAAGAACGAAATCTTTAAATCATAGTTTTTCATGGTCCAAGGAATCGATGTGCCCATGGTTATTTTGGCAAGGATTGGACTTGGCTACTCATTCTCATTAAGGGGGCCTCTCCTACCTGAAAATCTCCATCGTTATTAGGTTAAAGTGTACCCAAGGGACTTTTTTGACTTAGTTAATTTCTAGTACAGGAATTGGATTTCGCATATGGTTTTACAAATGTGGTTTAAGTTGTTAAATTAAAACTTATAGATGTAGGTGCAACAACTTAAACATGGATCTTGTTTGTTTTGCATTCTATGTGAAGTCTTGGCATAATGGTGATTATGATGTACCAGTCTTGTGCATGTTCCCTTTGATTAATAATTCCAAATAGCCTGGAATTATTATTATCATAATCATATCCATCGTTTAAGACCTAGACTAAGGTGGGACTAACTGTACCAATAAAATCTCTACAACAATATTAAGGTGGTAAATTGTCTTCCCGTCATAAGTCATGATATGAACCTTATTAACGGATGTAAGGACATGTACAACATGCTTTCCCTTAACATGTGTTTTGTCATGATACTAGATGGGGTTAATGCCTTAACCAAATGGGTTAATTATCCATGTCAGTTGAGCTAATGCCAGATTGGAGACACATTTGAGGAGTCGTGCAATTGGGTCCACACGTCTAGAGAAAGAGAACTCAAATGGATTAGTAATTGCATGGGATGCAAATGGATGGTTTCCAACAATGGTTGTCTTATTATGGCTTGACCTGCTATAGCAGGGGTTATGAAAAGTGACTATGGATGCTACATACTAAGGAAAATTGGTTGGACCAAATTTCTCGAATTTAAATAGAAGGGGTTATTTGAATGTCATAGTAGGAATTATGTATTTAATTAAAGACATTATACTAAATGCATGTACAAATACTAATGTCTAAACAATTTCTAACTTATATCTAGGTTGAATAATGAATCCAAACATAAACCTTCACTCAATTCTTGACAATAAACTAGATGGTTCAAATTTTAATAATTAGTTCAGGGTGGTGAGGATAGTCCTCAGATCTGAAAGGATAGCTTATGTTTTGGATGAGCCCCTCCTTGATGAACTTGAGCTGAAATGGATGCCAACGAATGATCGCAAGGTTTTTACTTTATTTATTTTGAGGGCTTATATTCGGAGATGAAGCTAAAAACCTTGATCCCCACCTTTCTACCGATAAGATAAAAGTTCAAAATACGAACAGGTGTTGTCAATACCACTTATCAAAATAGAAAAATGGTGACCACTACAAGTATACAGTTTCGATGAAGTTTTAAAAGATATCGATCCCACAGGGAAGGAACCAGTTCTAAAGACCAACTAGAGTTACGGGGTAAATGAAAATATAGAATTTATATTAGAGGGGTTTGTATGATAGATGGATAAATGGATAGATGTATGAACAGACTAGAGAAGATGTAAAATATAGAGATATTCCTACGAACAAGTTTAACAGAGAAAAACATGAAAAATCATTAAGAATATTTCGTACACTATCTAACTTCAACAAATAAGGTTCTAGACGCCCTAATATTCAATAATTCACAACATAGCAACACATGAGATGACTTTTCTAAATCTAGGGTAAATGAATTATGACACTTATAAGAAACTGGATAACAATATTACTATGCTTAGTATGGGTCGCTCTAACATATCCATATTTAGCAAGTTACCATTCCAAAAATGTTAGCTCACTAAACAACATTACAATCACAGATCCAGTGATTATACACAATCTTGTTAACCCTGAAATCACTCTTAAAGTTAATGTGAAAGCATATAACTTGATTAATATAAATGACGCAAAACGAATTACTCGTTATGACACATAGATATATCATAAACTTCAAAATAGAAAGTATAAAATAAAAAAAGTAAAGTTGTAAGGTATGCAAGTGAGAGCTATAGTTGATCAAATCGTATCCACTCTTTAATGGAAGTCGTCAATTCTTGCAATTCCCGTGTTTACTTTGAATCCGGTCTCGACTCGTACAGAACCTTTGCTAGGATGCTATTCTTTTTTAATCTTGAATAAAAGATTGTTGAAGAATGAAAACTTTTATTGATAATGCTTTGTAATTACATTCATACAACAAACACTCGAATTTGTGTTGAAATATAGTGATCGAAATAGGAATCGAATCACTTATACATTTTTCTCGCTAAGACTTTGAACGTAGCGAAATCTAGATATTACACTCTCTATCTATACATGCACACTATCATTCAATGCCCTCTAATCATGCCATAACCATGAACCACACTTGTGCCATCCATGAAATTATGGAGTTTGGAGATCTATTTATAGTGGTGAAGGTTTGCGTCTATCCAAACAAAGAGTCGTGTCTATTGGCAAAGAGTTGCATCACTTCAATACGATTGGATGCAAAGATTCATCCTCATCCACAATGGAAAGGCACCTTTCATGATTGGTTAACTTTCAAAAGGTGTCTTTTCACTTGGTAGTTGATGGTGATTGATGGTGTTTGATCGTTCTTATTTGGTAGTTGAAAGAAGAGAAGAGTTTACCAAAAATAGTCAAGGTTGCGACCGCGAATGTATGTCACGACTGTGAATACTTTCATTAACAACTTTATATTGTGAAGGTTAACAAGTCACGACCGTGATATATGTTTCACAATCATGACATGCCTTTTCACATGATTCCTCTTTGCAATTTCTACTGATCTTTGACATCTTCAATCCTTTGCCAATTCTTTAAGTTCCAAGCATCTTTTCGCACATTTTTCACTCTTTTTGCAATGATTTCCAACTTTAATCATTTTACTTCCAAGATTTACTTAGTACCCACATTTGCATAAAAAATAACTACATACCACATGAAATCTTTTATATGAAGTATAAAATGAAACAAAACCATATGTTTAATTTTATGATCCATACCACTCTCCCCTTTTTTTTTGTGGTTGCATTTTATGCTCCATACCACTTTCTCTCATTTTTTTCTTTTAAGCATATGCTTTTGAAGTACTTCGTACTTTACACTCATTTCTCGTGCTATGCTACATTTTTTTCACTCATTGAATGGTTGTAGTTTCTACTCCGTACAATTCCTCACCTTTTGCATAACTCATTGGTTATCCTCTCTTTCTTTTGATTTTTCTCTTAATACCTTCATCCTTTATTGATTACTTTCAAAGTATTATGGCTATAGTTTCCCAACACTTTAAACACACTCAATACTTATGGGACGTATTCGAGAATAGCATATAAAACTCATAGTAAGAACACTACTAGAGATTACTCCACTTAAACTTATCTGTAGCATTAAACTAAAACTATACAACTTATACTAATTCATGTTGCATTGAAATATATATCAAAACTTACTTTGAATGTTACTCACCACTCATCCTTGCCAAATGCTAAATGTTGTTCCAAAATGCTCACACTCTCAACGTGCGCTCAAACTCAAAACATTTTGTTCGAAATATGCACTAACATCAAACTTATAATGCCTAACACTCACAATAATCTTGGAACATATGTTAGTATAGTATAGGTGTGGATAAAGTATAAATTACACAAAATCAAGAAAAATTTTCATATTCTTCAACTTCTTTTTAATTTATTTGATTTTTTTTAGATTTTTGGGGCTTTACAAATGCCCCCCACACTAAAGAACACAATGTCCTCATTATGAGAGACTTAAGTAAAAATGAAAATTTAAAAACTATAAAAAACAAATAGCTAGTCTAAAATTTTAAAAAGAAAAGAAAAGAAAGGAGTAAACCCATTTTTTAGAAGGAGAATCTAGGGCCCCTGTCACCATCACGAAGGCCTGCCGCGATCGTGATTTCCTTCAAAATAGGAACAGAAGGTGTTGCCGTATAACTTCATGAGCGCAATCCATAGTCACGATCGTGACCTTTTTTAATCCTTCTATTTCTTCAATTTTTAGACTTAGTACGTAGTCTCCCAGTATTTGATCTCTAGAACGCACTTGCCATCCCCGGTAACCGCACCAAGAACTTGATCGCAAGGTTTTGAATTTATTTATTTTGAGGGCTTATATTCAAAGATGAAGCCAAAAACCTTGTTCCCCACCTTCCTACCGATAACATAAAAGTTCAAAACATGAACAGGTGTTGTCAATACCACTTATCAAATAAGAAAAATGGTGACCACTGCAAGTATACAGTTTCGATGTAGTTTTAAAAGATATTGATCCCACAGGGAAGGAAATAGTTCTAAAGACCAACTAGAGTTATGGGGTAAATGAAAATATAGAATTTATATTAGGGGGGTTAGGATGATGGATGAATGAATGGATAGATGTATGAATAGACTAGAGAAGATGTAAAATATAGAGATATTCCTACGAACAAGTTTAACAGAGAAAAACATGCAAAATCATCAAGAATATTTCGTACACTAGATAACTTCAACAAATGAGGTTCTACACGCCCTAATATTCAATAATTCACCGTAGAGCAACACATGAAATGAATTTTCTAAATCTAGGGTAAATGAATTACGACACTTATAAGAACCTGGATAACAATATTACTTCGCTTAGTACGGGTCGCTCTCACATAGCCATATTTAGCAAGTTACCATTCCAAAAATGTTGGCTCACTAAATAGTGTTATAATAACAGATACTATGATTATACACAATCTTGTTAACCCCGAAATCACTCTTAAAGTTAACTCGAAAGCATATAACTTGATTAATATAAATGACGCAAAACGAATTACTCGTTTTGACACATAGATATATCATAAACTTCAAAATAGAAAGTATAAGCAGAAAATAAAGTAAAGTTGTAAGGTATGAAAGTGAAAGCTAAAGTTGATCAAATCGTATCCACTCTTTAATGGGAGTTGTCAATTCTCGCAATTCCTGTGTGTACTTTGAATCCGGTCTCGACTCGTACAAAACCTCCGCTAGGATGCTATTCTTTGTGAATCTGGAATAAAAGAATGTTGAAGAATGAAAAGTTTTATTGATAAGTTCTTTGCAGTTACACTCATACAACAAACGCTTGAATTTGTGTAGAAATATAGTGATCGAAATAGGAATCGAATCACTTATATGTTTTTCTTGCTAAGACTTTGAACGTAGCGAAATCTAGATATTACACTCTCTATCTATACATGCACACTATCATTTCAATGCCTTCTAATCATGCCATAACCATGCACCACACTTGTACCACCCATGAAATTATGGAGTTTGGAGCCCTATATATGGAGTGTGAAAGGTTGTGCATATCCAAATGAAGAGTCGTGTCCATTGGAAAAGAGTTGCATACTTCAACATGATTAGATGCAAAGATTCATACTCATCCATAATGGAAAGGCACCTTTTCATGATTGGTTGACTTCCAAAACTTATCTTTTCAGTTGGTAGTTGATGGCGGTTGATTGTTCTTATCCGGCGGTTGAAAGAAGAGAAGAGTTGACCAAAAACCATCAAGGTCGTGACCACGAATGTATGTCACAATCGTGAATACTTGGTTGGAAACTTTCTATTGTGAAGGTTAACAAGTCGCAACCGCAATATATGTGTCATGATCGTGACATGCCTTTTTCACATGATTCCTCTTTGCGATTGCTACTAATCTTTGACATCTTCGATCCTTTGACAATTCCTTAAGTTCCACGCATCTTTTTGCACTTTTTTCGCTCCTTTTTCACTCTTTTTGCATAGATTTCCAACTTTAATCATTTTACTTCCAAGATTTACCTAGTACTTACATTTGCATAAAAAGCAACTACATACCACGTGAAATCTTTTATATGAAGTATAAAATGAAACAAAACCATATGTTTAATAATTGAAAATGTCATGATAATAAGTGTTATTATACACTTATCAATGAACATGAGGCATGGGAGAAGCATAGAAAGGATCATGAAATAGCAACATGCATATTTCTGGAAACCATGAATTCTTTACTCAAAAGCCCATTTTATCGTCTAGAGCTATCCTATTCTATAACAGTCTGGAACACTGAGCCTAAAGATTCCAGGATAGGAAGCTAACTTTAGGTTAACCTCTAGCGTCTCTATACTTTGGGATACTATGAGGTAACACACTTTGGGTCCTTATTGGACCATGTAAAGAACCTATGGATTGGGTCTGTACCGAAAATACAAGTAGAGAAATCAGTGAGAAGAATTATTAATTGATTTAATCAAATTAATAGTTAATAAAATTAATGAAAAGATAGTGAAAAGGTTACATGAAGAGAGCAAGGGATATTTCCCATTATGAGTGGGCCCTAAACTGAACACGGGTTGTTCAAAGTGGGGCCTACGCAGTTGCCCCGTGAGCCAATGGGCTCGTGGGCTACTAGTGCATGGGGATAGCCTATGTATGTTAGTGGGATGTAGGCCGTGAGGGCTACCGCAAGGTAGCTAGCTAGGCTTGCAAGAAATCCCACAAGCCGTAGCTTGTGTTATAAGGCAAGCTTGGCAGCTACAAGTCATCCCGCGCGTATCTATACCCATGTGGTTGACCTGTATACATGGGATGGGATTTATCCCATCCCATGTAGAGATTTAGAGGGAGTTTATCACTCCCCCTTTTCCTTATATATAGGCTTCAAAGCCTCGTTAATTTACACACACCAAAAAAAGCTTTGAGCTTATTTTCTCTCCGATTTCTACTCTCCTCTTCTTTTATTGTGTGAGATACTCCACGAGTTTCTCCAAACAAATAGAAGAGTTCTTTTAGAAGGCTCGAAGTTTAAGTGAGCTTTCAATTTTGATTTTCAGGTTAATTTATGAGTAGTCTAGCAACTGCTGTCAATCAACAGGTTGTACCTCTTCAAGGTTTTGGTCGGTGAAGATCCATGTGGATCAAGTTATAGAGGCTCTCCTAGTTTGGAATCTTATACCATTGGATTTGCTCAAAGGGAACGCTGCTACCAAAAGAGAGATCAAGCACGAATTAACTGGTAATGCTTTAATCTTTAGATGATAGGTTTCTTTTATATGTTTTTTAAAACTTAAACCATCTATGGAACATTTTAATCTAGATTATATCAATCATGGCATGCTTAGGAGATCCTCTAGTTAATTTTAAGATTTTGAATTTCCACCTTGCAACTTATGCATGTTCAATTACTGTCTTGATTAACCAACATCTACTTCAGGTATGCTCATGATGCGTGGAAACCTTGTTTAAAGGGGAAGATGACTAAGAAACCTTTCAATGGAAAAGGTCAGCATGCCACTTGAACCTTGGAAATAATACATTTTGATGTATGTGGTCCAATGAGTGTTAAGACACACGAGGGTTTCATGTACTTCATAACCTTTATCAACGATTATTTGTGATATGGTTATCTGTACCTTATGAGGCACAAGTCTGAGAGTTTTGAGAAATTTAAAGAGTTCAAAACCGAAGTAGAGAAACAGCTTGGGAAAACTATCAAGACCCATCGATCTAATCGAGGCGGTGAATACTTGAGCCAAGAGTTTCAGGACTATCTAAGGGATAATGGTATTTTATCCCAATGGAAACCTCCTTATACACGCAAACACAATGGAGTGTCAGAAAAGAGAAATCAAACCCTACTCGATATGGTTCAGTTCATGATGAGCCAAGCAAAACTTAGCAAATCCTTTTGGGTTATGCACTTGAGACTGCAATTTATATTCTAAACAAAGGGCCTCTAAATTAGTTGATCAAATGCCATACGAATTGTGATATAGTAAGAAACCAGGTCTTTCTCACCTGAGAGTTTGGGGATGTCCTACTTATGTAAAGAGGACAAGTTCAGATAAGCTGGGTCTTACATTTGATAGGTGTCTGCTTGTAGGTTACCCTAAGGAGACTATGGGGTATACCTTTTATGATCCCAAGGAACAAAAAGCCCTTGTTTCCAAAAATGTTCAATGCCTCGAGAAGCAGCATATACTTGTGAAAGCAAGTGGGAGCAATCTTGAGATAGGCACTCAAGAAGATCAAACAGAAAATCAACTGATTATTCCTACGCCTGTTACACAAGAAAGTGTAAGTAGGGAACAACCTATTATAACACTGGCATTGCATAGATCAGGTCAAGCTTCAATCACTCTTGAGCGATACAGTTTTCTCATCACTAATGATAAACATCTCTTCCTTATGGAAGACGATGAGCCCAAGACTTACAAGGAGGTAATGGAAGGCTCAGAGTCTGGCAAATGGTTTGTAGCCATGAGGTTAGAGATGGACTCCATGTACAAAAATGAATTTTGGAACTTGATAGATGCTCCAAGTTGGGATTAAGCCTATAAGATGCAAGTGGGGTTTAAAGAAGAAAATAGACATGGACGGTAAAATAATTACATATAAAGCAAGGTTGGTGGTAAAAGGTTACATTATAAAAGAAGGCATTGACTATGATGAAACCTTTTCATCGGTGGCTATGCTAAAATCTATCAGGATAATTATTGCCATCGTCGCTCATTACGATTATGAGATTTTGGCAAATGGATGTGAAAACATCATTCCTTAATGGGAATCTTGATAGGGATGTGTATATGCAACAACCCGAGGGATTTACATTCAAGGATGGCTTAAAGGTATGTAAGTTGCAGAAGTCCATTTATGGACTTAAGCAAGCATCAAGGAGTTGGAATATTAGGTTTGACGAGACAATTCAAAAAATTGGTTTTGTGTCAAACACTAACGAGCCTTGTGTAAATAAGAAGACTAGTGGGAGTGCGATCATTTTCCTTGTATTATATGTCGATGACACATTGCTAATAAGAAACATTGTTCCTTTTCTTCAAACAGTTAAGTTATGGTTGTCAAAGAAGTTCTTCATGAAAAACCTTGGAGAAACAGCTTTTATACTTGGTATAAAGATCTATCGAGATAGATCTAGAAGGCTGCTAGGTCTTTCACAAAGTACATACATAGACAAGTGTGAGTGGGTGACATGGAGCAATGGGCCTAGAGCGCATGGGGATGAGAGGCGCTGTCCACTGGGGTGTTTAGGTTAAAAATAAAAATGTACCAAGTTGTTGACCTGGGAAAGTTGAAAGAGAGAGCGAAGAACATTTTAGATCGGTCAAATCCGAATCCGCCTCCTCTTAGTGTTGAGTCGCCACCTAGATGAGCTCTTTCTAGGAATTAGAGTCCTGTGAGGCTTACCATCCAGGGGACGTCCCACTAAGACATAGAGATTCGGGTTTGGGATAAGTTACTTCTTTATTATTAGATCACATTATAGTACATATATAGAAAGCCATATTCCTTAATTGTGCATATTTGCACTTATGTCATTTTCTAGTTATTATGCATGATTCACGTATATTTGGAAAGCGGTAAACCATCTATAAAGCAGTAAATAAATGCGAAAAGTAATGATTAAAAATTACAAAACCTCAGGGGATGCAACCGCCTGCCTAATCTATTAATTATATTTCCCAAAAAAATGAAATTGCAATACTCGAAGGGAAATTAAAATCCTAAACATACATCTAGCCCTAATCTACCTGCATCCACAAAGGTTAGCACATGGTATATTACAACATATTGCATGTATGCTCGATTTTGGCATTAGCGATGCTCGTATGGCCTATTGAAAAATCACAATAATAGATTTCTTATTGGATATAAAATGATTGATTTTATTAACACATTGGTTACTCATTTTAATTAATGAAATTGCTTGCATTGTAAAATAGTGAGGGCTGTTATCAGGGAATATATTTTTATTCCATTCGTGGGGGTATTCTAGCATGCATCTCCATTAATAAAGAATTTACAAATGAAGAAAGAAAATTACAACATTTATAATAAAAAAGAATAATAAATGTCCTAGGTCCACAAATAAAATTTGAAGAAGAAACAGTAGACAATGAGCACAGAATCAGCAATTCTAAGAACTCACAGACTTACCCTTACGGAACAAATCTACTTTAACAATATCCGTTCGACCTTAGAAAGTAGTCCTCGTCATCTTTTAGTTTTTGTAGTTTAAAACTTGGTGTAAATCTCGAAAGTATTTGTTTAATTTCTGAAATTGGTTGCAGTTCTGAAAGCTATATTTTTCCTCTCTAAATTTCCAGTTCTGAATACCGAAAATTCCCCAAATATTTATAAGGAAAATCCCGGAAATCCAAAAAGGTAACAAATTCTGGCGAGGCTCGCTAGAAATTTTGGCGGGCCTCGCCAGAAAAATTCTTAAGAGGCAAGCCTCGTCAAAGTTTAGCGAGGTAGGTCCTCGATTCCGGTATATTTTTATTTTTTGTACTTTTATAGTTTTTTGTATTTTTAATTACTTTTTTAGCTAAAAAGAAAAATTAATTAATTTTATTAAAATTCCTTTTAAATTCAGAGATGAGGAATACTCTCATTTGAAGGCGTCTCGATAATCGAGAATTGTGTGATACAAGGATAAAATCCCAAAAAGTCGTCATCATCGAAATTGCGAGTTGGTACAAATTCCTGTGCTCACAGCTTCCCCTATGTGATTCCTGCTGGTTAAATAGCTAGCATGATCACATGAAAAGAGTGAAGGGATCGAGAAAATACCTGACTGGTGTGGTTGGTAACTTCTTTATCCTCGATCGGTGATGACATGGGGCCTTCTTTTTGGGTGTCGTGTCTTAATTGGGTCATCCGTTTCATTCTTCAGAGTCCCTTGATGTTTAATCCCCTTTGTGGGCAGGTCTAGTGTGGTCATTATGTGCCCCTTGTGGGTTGACCACCAATTGGCTTTGCTTGTTAGAATTGCCAGAATAGGTTGCCTGAAAAGCGAACCAAATTAAATTATTGTTTCCTTCTTCGGTTATGTTTCCTTAGTAGGATGTTGAGTTGTTTCCTGTTACAAATCAGGGAAAATATAATGTTAATATATCTTATAATGAATGTTTTAATTATTTGATTGAGTTTATGTGGAGAAAAAAATTTTTCTCCTTCAATAAAAAAATTAAAACATTGAGAAATAAATAAATTAAATGAGTTAGGGAGATATCGGGGATGTCCCGTGCATTGCTTTGTTGTGTTAGGAGACTTTTATTGGAGAATATAAATAGGTCGGGTCCACTTATTTTCCTTATAAATATAACTCTCCTCTCCTTATTTTCTCATTTTTCACTTTTACTCTCTCTCTCTCTAAATATTTTCTCTCCTACTTCTCTCTAGAAATGATGTTGTCGATGGTTGCTGGCAAGCAGCTCCCGTTCCCCTCCAGTCTTAGTCCTCATCCTACTGATCAGGCTGGCATTTTCTCTGTTAATATTGATGTCGTATACGGCTTGAGTGTGAGGGACACCATGCTATGGTTTACTCTTACCACTCCTATAGAGACGCTGGTCTCAATTTTCCAGCCCAGCTCCATCTTTCTCAGATCAAGGTATTTATTAAAAAGCATATCTATTTCTTTGTTATTCAACTTTATGCTATTTAGGGAGTAGAATTGAACTGAAACTTGAACCATATCGTAGAATTTTAGTTTAGAAAAGTACAAAAAATCAGAAAAAAAATTCAAATTAGGGTCCGCTAGAAAAATTTCCTGTAGACAAATTCTGGCGAGGTCCCCGAAAGAGAGCTCGCCAGAATTTCCGACGAGGTCCCTTGGGGTCTCTGCGGTTGTTTTTTTTTAAATAAAAAAAATTCATTTATATTTTGCTTTTAATTTCGAAATGTGTTCTTTACTTTTAGTCCCCTACACTTTGGCACACGGGCGAGTATTCTACAGTCCAGACTTGGTGGTGTCATGCCTCCTCTCGATCGAAGCTTATCTAGGCCATCGATACCACCGAGTTTAGTGACCTAGCCCGGTCTTCGCGACCCACATTATTGCCATATGCGACCTTTATCGCATTGGTGCAGAGATTGTGCAACATCTCTCACACTTTTAATCTTCCAATCGGGGAAGTCAACATCACCCCATCTAATGTGGTAGCGATCATTGGTCTACCTTGGACTAGGACTGTGATTCATTTTGATGCCTTCTTAGAGTGGTTCTTCAAGACTCCTACTGCATGTCATCGTGTTAGAGATTTATTCGGTGTTGACCCAAGAGGCCAGGTGTTGCGTTATACCATGCTAGTCGAGTATTGGACCAGTCGATGATCTATTTCGAAGGCTGAGGTCCCATTATATGTCTGATCCTTTCTGATCACCTTGTTGAGTGTGACCTTCTTCCCAATCTTGAACAACAAGATCAACTATAGGTTGATTGTGCCCTTGGCAGATTTGGATAGTGTTAGTGGCCTTAACTAACCTCGGGCGATCTTAGCCCAGACATATTTTACCCTTAATCTGGTTACGCAAGCTCATTTGAGGTCATTACGATGCTGCCCCATTGTTCTTTAAGTACAGTTTGTTAAATTTCTATTAGTGAAAATCTATTACTTTTATTTACATTGACTGACATTTCGATCTTGCAGGCATGGGCCTTCTTTTATGGCTTCCTCCCCGCCCCATGATTCGTAGACGCTCCCTATAACACCCCTTATATGGCTCTGATTTTTTTGGCTTTAAAGGGAGATATATTGGACTTGTGGGTTATTATTAGTACCTCTACAACCTGACACTCAAGCAAGTGAGGATATTTGACTTTGGTGGATAGGACTATATTTATCTTTTACCCGAAACTCACCATGTTTTAACTTTGTAGTTTTTAAGTGGATCACAACCCCTGGAGGGGGTTCCCTAGCTACCACATGGTGAAGGACATCCAGAAGGAGGTGGACCAGAATTGCTTCATTTTGGAGGGCCCCAGGACGCGTGATTGGTACTTGGGGGAGCGTATCTAGTTCTAGCGGACCAAGCTAGTGGCTGAGAGATGTATGCCTCCTACGCCTTCCACCGGACTTTTCTAGGCGCACTTAGTGATCAATGACCTCGAGGAGAGGCAATTGTTCTTCAAGGAGCACGGTGTGAAGCTTTTCGGCTGGCGTGGTGATTATGAGACGTTCATTCAGGAGAGGCTACTCCCACTTCATCCACCGACCAAGCCCGAGGCAGTGTAACCTCCTACATGGTCCGAGAGTTAGGGAGTTGACGGTTTCGATGTGGGTGTCAGTGGCATCGGCGTAGGTTATCGGGTATGAGAACTGTGTTAATTATTTTATTTTTATTAACACTACTTGGGATCATTTATCTATTCCTGTAGGAGGTCGCTCGAAAGAGGGCCCGCATTCATGATTTGAACGCTTCGACTAGGGGTGGGAACACATCTTTTTCCGAGGTCATTGAGGGGAGGTTCACGATTCCTCTTTACTCATCCTTTTGCTTGATGGGTTTTACAGGGATCGAGCGACAAGTGCCTCTCCCGCAGAGCTACCACACATTGGCTTATGATCCTTCTAACACCACTCATATGAGTCTTTGATAGAAAATCTTACCTTCAACTGTAGTGTAGTGGTTTTAGGGTGTTTTAACATTTGTTTATTCTTTTTTCATGTCACCTACGAGGAGATGGATCGGGTGTCCAGGCATTCCCTCTTGTTGAGGGATATGATGTATTTGCAGGATGGAGTTACTCGAGTATATTCCTTTTCCCGACCTGTTTTATGCTTGACTTCGCATGAGATATTAAATGTTATGTTTTTATGCATATGGTCATGATTTTCATTCTATGTTTCTATGATTGTAGGTGATGGCGGCGAGGGAGATGAGTATGAGTAGCGTTATCAGGAGCTTAACGGTCGTTTCTGGGTGCTAGACATTCATCACCAGGACCTGGATTCTCGTTACTACAATCTAGATTCCATCCATCAGGAGTTCGACACTCACTATCAGAGTTTGGATGTTTTCTACCAGAATTTTGAAGCCTAGCATCAAGAGTTGTTGCGGCAGAATACCGCAATCAATCGGGCTCTAGCAGATGAGCAAGTTGCTACCTCGAGTTTTTCCTACTCCCTTAAGTTTGACCTTGGCACTTTACTTGATGAGTCAGATGCTAGGCCATTACTTACCCCTAACTAGGATGCCAGCTTCCTCCATGCTCCACAGCCTCCTCCTACATCTGGTCTAGTCGATGGTGTTTCCGAGAGTCTATGTCTCGAGGATTTTGAGATATCTACCATGGTGCCCTGAGATCCGGCAGGTGGAGATGAAATATAAGCGACGCTTGCTTAGGTGCTCTTATTTAGCTTTAGTTTTATATTCTTTCTTTTTGAACGGATCTTTTAGATAGCTTTTCTTGTAAACTTTTAAACAAAACTCAGATTTTATGAAAGAAAAGAGGACTTTGGCCACTGCGCACTAGGTCTTCGCCTATTGTGTTTTTGTTTAATGAATATGCTTGCATGTTTGTGAATGACTTATATGTATGTATGAATGACTACGAAATGCTAATGTTTGTGGTTGATGTGTGTAGGCAACACCGGTCTTGAGGGATTTTCTTAAGCTCTTTTCTTGCCCATGTTGACTTATAATGAGCATCTTAGGGCTTTTCTTCTCACTGTTCAGGGGCCTAATTGGTGAAAGCTTGAGAGATTTGGGCTGCGAGGTCTTCAATATTTTACTTTCAGTCTTGTAAACACGGCCTTCATTCACACTGCCCTGAAGTTCTAGGATCCTGCTACCTTTGTCTTCCATTTCGCAGACTTCGAGATTTACCCCCTAATTGAAGAATATCACACTATCTTAGCGCTTCCCTTTTTGTAGAACCCAACCTCATTATTCTCGGTGAGGCTATCTTTGGCATTCCCTTCCTTCTAGTTCGGGGGCGAGGACAAGCTACAAGGCTTGTGGAACCTAGAGTCTAGCAGGCACTTTCTATCAGTTCCTCCTGATGTTAGAGGTTTTCAAGTTGATGTTGTCCTTAGCTAGTATCAGACTATGCCCAAATCTCATTTGGCGTGGAGCTCTATGGTGGCCCCACTTCTCTTGGTAGAGTTTATTTGTGGAGTTGGAGCAGTTACCCCATTCCGCTTGCTATCGACTATTGAACCACTCTGTACGAGTCTTTCTCCCGTGGCATTGGCTCTGGTAGAGAGCTTGGTTCACCTTGATGCTACTTTAGTGAACCTAAACTTAGTGGGTGACCACTTTGCCTAGCTTGAGGTAATTTTCCTTTTCACCCATTTTTATTTGCGATTTTCGTTACTTATTTAAATAAAATTCCCATAGGTTTGGTTACTGGAGAAGCTTCGCTTAACTATGGATCCTTGCTTGGGGAAGGCTCATACATTCCTTCACATTATAGTCTTAGAGGTTTTGTTAGGAAGGATCATCGCTCACTAAGTGAAGAAGCTTGGATTGAGATACTAGGACCCTATCGACCTTCCGAGGTCTGCTGGCTCAGCCCTTGGTTGGAGATTCCATTTATTGCTCCAAACATTCATGACTCTGGCATCCTACTGATGGGCCTATTTAGTGTTATCTCATACTCTCCTTCACATTTGTGTAGGCAGTACGGGTGCCATCAGTGAGTTTCTAGGCTTCTATGCTCGACTCGTTTCCATGACTTTGGTCCTTACACACCTGACCCTATACGCAGGCTTTAGGTGCGTGCTAGATTTGTTACACTAGATTACAATATCCCAGACACCACTGACACTGAAGAGTTCTACCATGGGTGGCTAGGCGAGATCAAGAGTTTTTCAGATTTTGATCAGCATCTAAGGGTATCTCGCGAGTGAGAGAGGGACGAAGATTGTTTGAACCCCCTTCCTCATACTTTAAGGAAGCATGCTCGGTGGAGTGATTGGCACCCTTTTATCTATATCTATTTGCCCCAGCCTTTGACATTTGTTTTCTAAGCCTTGTGTTTGGTTTGTTTTTGACATGTTTTTGACATTATGAGATTTTATCGAAATTTATTTTATTTACTTGTGATATTCTGTATGTACACATCCACATAACATAAACATAAATCTTTGCAAACGTAACACATTTCATTAAATGACTTTAAAAAGGGTACTAGTTTTCCAATGATTTGAATCCTACCACCAACTAACCTATAACAGGTTTTCTAACTCGTGTTCCCTCTATTCCTCACAATGCTCTAATTTTTTCTTGAGTTGCCCTTCACGAGTTCTCAACTCAACGGGCTCTTCTGATTTTTACTCAAGAATGGTCCTAATTGTTACCCAGGTGACTAAGTGCCACCTGGCGGACTAGTTTTTCTTTCTTTTTTGGTGTACTACTTTTGTTGATTTATTTCTTTTAGTCTTAAATATAGTAGAACTTGAGCTTGTCTTGATTAATCAGATTGACAAACTCGTTAACATACATATCCATGATTTTGATGGCTCCTTTACTTAAAATCTTCTTTATGACATAAGGACCTTCCCAGTTTGGGTGAAAATTTTCCCTAGATAACCACATTTGAGGGTCTCATTAGCTTCTAAACTAGGTCTCCCACCTTCAATGGTTAGCTTCTGAGTTTAACCTAGTTATTGTACACCCTAGCCATGCATTGTTGGTACATCTGCAAGTGATCTAAAGCCTTTAGACGTTGCTCATCTATCATGTTCATCTGTTCGAATCTGGCCCTTGCCCTATCTAACTCCTCTAGTCTTGCTTCTGAGGCCACTTGGAGTGATTTTACCTCCATTTCAACTAGTAGAACTACTTCCATCCCATACACCAATGAGAAAGGGGTTTGATCAGTGGGAGTTTTGATGCTGGTTTTTTATCCCCATACTGCAAATGTTAACTTGTCAACCTCATCCCTGTAGGTAACAACCATTTTGCTCAAAATTTTCTTAATCGATTTGTCGGCTGCCTCCACTACCTCATTAGCTTGTGGATTATACGGTGATGATCGATGGTGTTCGATCTCGTATTTCTACATTAGGTCTGATGTAGCTCCTTGGAATTGAACCCCATTATCTGATACGATGTGATGTGGGATACCATCTCGGGTGAAGAAATGCTTTTCTATGAACTTAGTCATCTTCTTAACGGTGATATTGGTGTAATATTCAGCCTCTACCCATTTTGAAAAGTAGTCGACTGCTACTAAGATGAAGTAATGTCCATTAGTTGAGCTTGGCCGAATCTCGCTGATGATGTCGATGACCTACACTGAGAATGCCCAAGGACTGGATAAGCTATGGAGCTTGGATGGAAGTAGATGACTAATATCCCCGTAAATCTTGCACTCGTGGCATTTTCACACTTCAGCTATGCAGTCTGAGACCATTATTGTCCAGTAATAACCTTGGTGGTGTATTTTCTTAGCCAGTGCCATTCCGTTCATGTGTGGTCCACAATCTCCTGCATGCATTCACCTTATGATCATAAGTGCCTCTTTTTCACTATGAGTGGGCAACACGGAGCAATGGGCTGAGAGAGCGCAAGTATGAGAGGTGCGATCCATCAGGATGTTTAGGTTGAAAATAAAAATATACCAAGTTCTCGACCCGGGAAGGTTGAAAGAGAGAGCGAAAAACATTTCAGATTGGTGAAACCTGAATCTGCCGTCTCTTAGTGTGGAGTCGCCACCTAAATTAGCTCTTTCCAGGAATTAGTGTCCCGTGAGGCTTAACATCCAAGGGACAGCCCACTATGACATAGAGATTCGGCTTCGGGATAAGTTGCTTATTTCTTATTGGATCACATTATATTACATCTATAGAAAACCCTATTTCTTAATTGTGCATATTCGCACTTATGTCATTTTCGAGTTATTATGCATGATTCACGTATAATTGGAAAGCGGTAAACCATCCATAAAGTAGTAAATAAATGCGAAAAGTAAAGATTAAAAATTACAAAACCTTGAGGGATGCAACCACCTGCCTAATCTATTAATTACAATTCCCAAAAAAATGAAATTGCAATACTTGAAGGGAAATTAAAATCCTAAACATACATCTAGCCCTAATCTACCTGCATCCACAAAGATTAGCACATGGTATATTACGACATATTGCGTATGCTCACTTTTGGCCTTACCGAGGCCCGTACGGCCTATTGAAAAGTCATAATAATGGATTTGTTATTGGACATAAAATGATTCATTTTATTAACACGTTACTTGCTCATTTTAATTAATGAAATTGCTCGCATGGTATATAGTGAGGGCTGTTATCCGGGAATCTATTTTTATTCCCTTCATGGGGGTATTCTAGCATGTATCTCCATTAATAAAAAAAATTACAGATGAAGAAAGAAAATTACAACATTTAGAATAAAAAAGAATAATAAAAGTCCTAGGTCAACAAATAAAATCATAAGAAGAAATAGTAGACAATGAGCATAGAATCAGCAGTTCTAGGAACTCAGATGCTTACTCTTACGGAATGAATCCACTTCGACATTATCCGTTCGACCTTAGAAAGTAGTCCTTGTCGTCTTTTAGCTTTTGTAGTTGAGAACTTGGTGTAAATCTTAAAAATATTTGTTTAATTTCCGAAATTGGTTGTAGTTCTGAAAGCCATATTTTTCCTCTGTAGATTTCCGGTCCTGAATACCGAAAATTCCCCAAATATTTATAGGGGAAAATCCTAGAAATCCAAAAAGGTAACAAATTCCGGTGAAGCTCGCCAGAAATTCTGTCAGGCCTCGCCAAAGTTTGGCAAGGCAGGTCCCCGATTTAGGTATATTTCGGTTCTTGGTATTTTTATATTTTTTTATTTTTAATTAATTTTTGAATTAAAAAGAAAAATTATTTAATTTTATTAAAATTCAGAGATGAGAAACACTCTCATTTGAAGGCGTCTAGATAATCGAGAACAGTGTGATTCAAGGATAAAATCCTAAAAAGGCGTCATCATCTAACGTGCGAAATGGTATGAAATCCCTTGCTCACAACAAGGTTTTGGCTAGATTTAACCTTGAGCGGTTAAGAAAGGGTTATCTCCCAATGTCTCATGGGATAAACCTTTCTAAATTTGAGTATCCGAGAACATAGGAGGAGAGACTGTGCATGAATGGAATACCCTCTGCCTCAACAACTAGATCCATCATGTATTCTATGGTATGCACTCAGCTTGACCTCTCACATGCGTTGAGTGTCTTGAGCAGATTTCAATCTGACCTAGGTGAGAAGAATTGGATGGTCCTTAAAACTATTCTTAAGTACTTACGTAGGACTAAGTATATGGTTTTGGTATATGGAGAAGGTGATTTCTCTGTGAAGGGATACATTGACTTGAGTTTTCAGTCTGAAACTGACACGAGTTTTCAAACAGGATACGACTATTGATTCAAATACAAAATCTAAGTATATAGCATCTTCAAAAGTAGTTAAGCAAGCTTTCTAGTTAAAGGGATTTATTGGTGATCTTTCATTGTGGTGTCCAGCATTGTAAATCCAATAGCGGTCTATTGTGATAACAATGGGACTATTGCTCAAGCAATGGAACCACGGTCTAATCAGAGAAATAGACAAGTACGCAAAAAACTCCATCTTATTCAAGAGATAGTAGCTTGAAAGGATATAAGCTTAGAATACATCCTAATAGATTAGAATCTAGCGGATGGACTAACTAAGCCGTTAACTAAAGTTAAGCATGACCAGCATATTAACAAGTATGACGCAAATGGGTAATAGGCTCTAGTGCAAGTGGAATATTTTCATACATGATGTATGCCCTAGAGGTAATTAGGGTGATATATCTTAATTAGTTATAACGTATAAATGGTTGCGTATTATTATTATTAATAATAAAGGCAACTTTGATATTTATTAGTGTTTTTATTTATTTATCTTGCTTGTATCATATATATATATATATATATATATATATATATATATATATATATGTGTGTGTGTGTGTGTGTGTGTGTGTGTGCGCGCGCCCGCGCGCGCGCGCACGCATTGATTAGACAAAGTCCATGACTACTTTATAGTGTAAAAGTACGAGGACATAGTTGGAGCTATGTGGTGTGAGGAGTGCACATTCGTATTACTATGAATAGTCTAAATATCCCTAGTCATAGTTTCATTGAGACTGGACATCAATGAAGCAGATAGACTAGCATATGTAGGCTTACTCCTTGGATTAGATCCAAGAAACCAATCTTATGAGATGAAGGTGGTACCTTGAGTTAACACATGAATGTATTTAGGTAATATATTGGAGATCGCTATAAGACAGAAACTCGGAAATAACTATATCCATGTGTTGGTGTCATGTCTTATTGTAGTAGTAAAACAAGTATCCTCAAACTTGATGTGCTAGTTACCTTATTTAGGAGTTTCTATACTATAGGTCGTACTTATTCATACCCTAGCGATCAAGATGATACGGATGATTACAGGTATAGTGATAATCACATAATTGTAAGCTGAGTAGTCAAGATGGGATTCATCGCTCTTGATATAATGAGATAATGGGAGATGTACCTTAGGCCTCTTTTTGAAGAGATACACTCTTAAACCTCTGATCGGAGTATAAGATTGATAGAACGGGTTTCTAGTCAATCTTGATATAGTATGGTGAGTTGTGTTATTCGTGAACAAGTTTAATTCTAGGAAAACTATGGTAATTGCATGAGCTGACTCTTAATCCGAGCTTAATAAACTAGATGGTAATTAACTTGATGGTAGGAGTGTATTATATTGGTTACCATTGCATAACAGGATCAAATCATAGGTGCGTAACGTTCTGAGTATCAGGGGATCATACGCCTTTGCTAGAAAGACCATTTGATTGCCTAGAGTTATCGGGTTCCATATCGGTCTAGAACACTAAGCCTAAAGATCCTCAGATGGGAAGTCAAGTTTAGGTTAACCTCTAGCGGCTCTATACTTAGGGATCTCATGAGGTCACACACTTTGGGTCTTCACCAGACTAAGTAAAGAACCTGTAGACTGGGTCTATACCGAGAATATTTAGGTTGTCAAATTTGTTGAAAGAATTATTAATTGGTTGGACTAGATTAATAATTAAAAGGATTAAAGGAGAAAATTGGGAAAAAACTACACGGAGTGTAGGAAGGGAATTTTTCCTGTTGCAAGTGGGCCCTAACGAACATGGATTGTTTGATGTGGGACCTACACGGCTACCCCGCAAGTAAAAATGCTTTGTAGGCCACTAGTGCACATGCTAGCGAGCAGCAGGTCCGCTAGCGAACCATAAGCTGCGCTTGCAAGATAGCCCACAAGCCCTGCTTGCGGGGCAAGGCAATCCCATTAGGGCTTGCCTTGCAAGCCATCACACAGCCTACATAAGTAGGATGTGTGCATGGGTCTACCCACATGGAGCTGGAGCTTTCCGCACCGACCTATGGATGGGATGTGATTTTTCCCATCCCACATTGATTTTTGAGGGGAGTTTTAAACTCCCCTCCCAAAAACTCCCCTCCCACTATAAATAGTGGTCTCCTTTCTCCTTTTTCAATTACTTCAGCTCAGCCTTTCTCTTTGAGTTCTACATCTTTTCTTCATGAGATTTAGAGAGATCCTCCATGAGTTTCTCCAACGAGGAAGAATTTTTTAGAAGGAACTTTCTATTTTGAAGTGAGCCTTCTCAATTAATATTTTCGGGTTGGTCTTCGAGCAGTTTAGCAGCTACTATCTACCAACGGATTCTACCTCAATGGAGGATTTAGTCGGTGAAGATCCGTGTGGATCAATCTTAGAAGCTATCCTAGTTTGGAGGCTAGTTTCAACAAAGTTCTACTAAATTGCTCTAAGGGAACGCCACATCCAAATTGAGGAGAGAGGCACGCATCAACTGGTAATATTTTAAACTTGGATGCTAGGGTTTATTTATAAGTTTTATAAACCTATTGGCATCTATGGAACATTTCAACTAGATATATCAATCATGGCATGCTTAAGAGATCGTTTGGTTAATTTTATGTTTTGAAATTCTACCTTGTAATGTTGCATATTCAATTACTGTCTTGATTGACCAGCAATTTTATCACATTCCCTATTTTTCATGAGTCTTTGCACTCAATTTGCCATCTTATCTATCTTTCTAAGTTGTTCCCTGAAATATTCATATCAAGGATGTTAAGTTTTGATAAAGTCCTGCTGATTAGATTTTATGTTGATTTATTTTTAAATATTTCAGATATATTTGGATAGACTAAGTCAATAATCATCTGTTAGTTTTGTTAGCATAAGATTTGAATTGCCTACTTTTTAGCTA
>CATIWQ010306480.1:0-11301 GCA_949673415.1 Euphorbia schlechtendalii
ATATATATATATATATATATATATATATATATATATATATATATATATATATATATATATATATATATATATATATATATATATATATAAAAGAAACTATCTTAGTAGAGATGTTTAGGGCTCTGATTTAATCCCCCTGACGTGTGTAGGTTTGAATCCCAGAGAAAGTAACGTCATTTTACCCTGAGCATTAATAAAAAAAAATAATTTTGTATAGACCATTAATAAAAGATGCATCCAAATTTCATAATAAGTAAGGAGTTATTTGAAGAGTTTTTTTTTGTTCTTTTTTTCTCTATTTCCGTACTCTTGTTCTTCAAGTTTCAATTCCAAATTTCCATCTAGTCTACTCAATCTATGTTTTACATTATCATTGCTATCATCCCTTGCCATCTTTATCCTAATTTTCTACTTTTCGTTGAGGTTACTTTTATTCTTTCTTAGTTTTTTGGTAAATAATTATAACATCCCTGTGTTCTCTGTGTTTTAAACAAATACGCTAGTACCTTCATGTGTTTTGAAAAATAATTTACACATCCTTATATTTTATCTTTTTCATACTACAACCTCCTTGTGTTAGAAATTATCTCATTTTATATCAAATTTTTTAACATAGTATATGTTTATGAATAATAATTGATCCTCTATATCATATTTTAATATGTTATGGATTAAAATTGTTCAAAAAAGTTATTTATTATTATTTTATCTAATGAAATTATACAATTGAAAAGTACAAAAATATCTTACAAATTGTCAAAATGTATTTTTTATTATTATAAACCTCATAATACAAATAAAATAAAACTAAATATGCTAACAAATACTTGTTATGTTAAAAATTTTGATAGAAATACACATAATTAAATATGCATGGAGGTTATAGTATGAAAATCGTAAAATGTAGGGAGGTTTCGCATCAATATAAATTTTAGTATTACTATATTGAAATTTTTTTATGTTCGTAGTTTTCTGCCCCTCATATTTAACTCCGAGTCCACCATCTTAGACTTTAGAATTAACTATAATGTATAACACATGAAATATAACATTTTTTTAGTGCACATTTTTTTCATAACGAAACTTTGAATGTATAACAAATCTTGTATCAAATTCACCAATTTTCCACACTAATACGCAAAGTAAAACTCTATCCCAACTATCACACTACTCACAAATCACAATTAGAAATTAGTATATTTATATTATTTTTGGAATTGGAGATACTTTATCAGAATTAATGATGATGACATGGTCCATTTTGTATTGTTTTATCAAATGAAGTAATGATAAAATCATGATTAATATTAATTAGTTTATACTCTCTTTCTACATATGAAATTGAGAGGATGGCGGGTTATAGCTTATTAGTGTGAAGATCTTTAATATAAATATAATAATTCAATTGGACATGAAAAATAATTATTCTCGAAGTCATATGGTTATGAAGAACTAATGGATTGTTAAAGGCAGACCGTATAGCTACTCAGGTCCCACTTTCATTACTTTTCCTTTAAAACCTCTTGTGCAATCAAACTTTCACTTTTTATGCATAGTTAATTAGCTTTCATCCATTGCCTTGTATTACGAATTACATCAGGACATGGTAATTGGCCATCTTTAGTAGATAGTGAATTCTAATTTCTAAGAATATGCATATTTAGTAGATAGTGAATTCTAACTTCTAAGAATATGTAGTATGTGAAATAGAAATTTATATTGATAACATGTTAATAGTGTTAAAAATATACAATATCATTTAAAAAATGACCACATTAGATTGTCTATTTCATTTAGAACTGTGTAGTTAAATAATAAAAACTTAATCACCAATTAAATAAATTGTTTCAATTTTCAATATTAAAATATTAATTAATTTGATTGTCTACATATGGAATATTAAATAGACAATGTTGAACATTTATTGTGTCACATCATGTAGGAAAAAGAAAATAGATAAGCTAGTGTAAGGTTATATTTTAATTAATTTTCTAAATTTTCCTATATGTCAAGACTATTATTTGAATAGACTATCAACTAAAGATGAGTATCATAGTGTCTGACCTATTTTATGACTCAAATGCCTTCTGATGCATGACTTGTTATAATCAGGGTGCCCGACTAAAATTGTCCGTTTGGTGTTAATTGTCCGCCTGTAGACAAGATACTTATTGATCTTTTATAGTAGGTATCTAAATTTATCTCCTTCAAGATCATTCTAGATCTACAACAATGATTGATGTTATATCGTACATAGGAGCTTTTATGGTTGTGGATCAAAGTTGAGATTAAGATAATATAAGGTGCAACATTTATTTTTTGTTTTTGTTTTTTTGTAAGTCCTATCATATGACTTGTTTGCCTTGTGGAAAAGCAAGGACCTTAATACCTTTTTGGGCATGTTTTATAATTCAAATGCCCATTTGGTATCTAACATATTAAAATTGCCTATTTAGTGACTGATTGTTGGAGTCCCACATTTCTTGGCTATGAGCATGAAATGCTCTTTATACTGATAAAACAATCCTAATCTTAATTGATACCTTTTGGGGTTAAATGTCGATGTTTACATGGTATCAGAGCCAGGTGAGCAATGTTGTGATCAACCACGATGATAAAGCACCGATGATAATCCACACACCATAAGATTTAGGCGTGAGGGGTGTGTTAGAATCCCACGTTGCTTGGTTATGAGCATGAAATGCCCCTTATATTGACAAAGTAATCATAATTTTGATGAGTACCTTTGGGGTTAAATCTGGATGCTTACACTGACGTAGTCAACTTTTACTAATTTGGTTCTTGACATATCGAATTTTGGTACATTGACTTAAGAAACCATTAAGAGTCGACGATTCTATGCATGATCCACGAAACATACACTCTCTGAATGACAATATAGTTATTTCGTGTTAATAGATGACACTATATAAACTAAAAAATAAAAAAATTATGCAGCAAATTGACATATAGTAAATACATTAGGTACCCAATAAACAAAAAGTGAATACGCCTGACACCAAATAAACAATTTTAACAAAGGGCATTTGAGTTATAAAATAGGTTCCAGAAGGTATTTAAGTCTAAAAACAAGTTAAATATGTATGTTTTGTGGTGTTTTAACTCCAATAATATGTTTAAAGTAATTTTTGAATTGCCTAGGTTAATCGGCGTGTATGTTGAACAACTACTAGTTAAAGTGGTTGATTCTTCTATATGTAGGGGATTTGACTTCATGTTTATCTACCTTTGATTAGAGTTGTTATTTCCTCTGATTTAACATAATAGACTATATTCTTCTTTAAAAAAGAACATAACAAATAACTAAGAGGTTTTTCTATGATGACTTATTGTAACAAATAAACCATATTATTCCCTTTTCAATCATTGGATTAATATGATGGTTATAAATTACAAATTAATGATAAATTTGTAAATAATAATGACATAATAGAATGCCCCTAACTAAGGTCTTGTGAGCATGACTACCCGTATACAACAATTGTAAAATTGTTTAACAAGGTACAACTGATTTGTCGATGTATACCATGATATGATTGCTATACCTTAAATACAAAAAATACTTCAACTTGTTTATCAATTCACCATTTGATCTAACTATAGCATGATTAAGTTGTCAATGTATCAAATGATATAAGTTATAACAAATATGTTAGTGTCTCACATAGTTTAACTATGATATTAATAATTTGCCATTGTATCGAATGATATGCAATGTAACTAATATGTTAGTGTATCACAACAATTACAATTGTGCAAATGTATAACTAAGATATAAGATATAATGATGGATAACTAAGATATAACTATAATATAATCATGATATAACTATAATATAACTATGATATAACTAAAACAAAACTATGATTGTGAGTACGGGATTTTATACCAGCTCGCGCGTTCAATGATGAATTCTTTTCGGGATATTTATCCTTGAATCACATGATATTCGACCATCCGACGATCTTCAAATGGGAGTCTTCCTTGTCGCTGAATTTAAAAGGACTTTTAGAAATTAACTAAAAATATAAAAATACACAAAAAATTTGAAAACATAGTCGAAAACCAGATCCGGAGCCTGCCTCGCTAATATCTAGCGCGGCACGGGTTGCCAAGAACCTGGCAAACCTCGCCAGAGGCCTGGCGAACCTTGCCAAAGGCCTGGCGAGGCTCGCCAGGTGTCTGGCGAACCTCGCTAGAGACCTGGCATACCTTGTTAGGTCCCTGGCGAGTTCGCTAGACTTTCTAGCGAGCTCGCCAAGTAGTCTGACGAGGCTACCTTGCCAAACTGGCGAGGCAAACCTCGCCAGCAAATTCAGGACATTTTTGGATTGAAGGGGGGTCGAAAAATTCAAAGAAAATTCTCTTCTTAAAAAAAACACAGATAAAAATACTTTCTTTTCTTCTAATTTTTTTTCTTGGATCCAAAACACATTTGGATCCCAAATTACTTCATCTTAAAAATCAAATTTCTTCATCTTTTTTTCTTCAAATATCCTCAGATATCCTCGGGTTTAAAATAAATTTAGAACTGGAGTCTGATTGTCTTTTGGATAGATAAACACATATTTTCCAATTAAATTTCACTAAAATTCCAAGAATTAAATGATGATTTTTTGGACTTTTACATCAATGATTTCACCTAAACTAAAGGATGAGGAGGACTTCCAAAGGCCGGACGGGTACGCCGAAGTGGATTCATAACACAAGGGTAAGCCTCTGAGTTCCTAGAGTTGCGAATTTCATGCTTTCATCTTCTTTCATCTTCTTTCTAAGTTTTAGTTTTTGCCTAGGAATTATTTTTATTTCTTATTATTGTAAATAATGTTGTAATTTTCTTCATCTTTATTTTTTAGAATACCCCCACGAAGGGAATAAAATATATTCCCGGATAACAGTCCTCACCTTATGCCATGCGATCATTTTCACTAATAAAATTGACCAACATACGTGTAAATAAAAATGAACTATTTTTATTTAAAATTAACAACTTTAAACCATCGATGTTTTAATTGGGCCACACGGGCCTCACTAAAATCAAATTGAACATATGTGATATCCCCTGTACAAACCTTTGTGGATGCAGGTTAGATGTATGTTTAGGATTTTAATTTTCCTTCGGGTATCGCAATTTCATTTTTTTGGGAAATGTAATTAATAGGTTAGCGGGCGGTTACATCCCCAGATTTTTGGAAGCCTTGTAATCTTTATTTTTCGCATTTATTTTCTGCATTTATTTACTACTTTGTGGATGGTTTATTATTTCGCCTTGTGGATGGTTTATTATTTTGACATACGTAAATCATGCATTTAAACTCGAAAAATGACCTAAGTGCGATATATGCAATTAAGAAAATACAGTTTTCTATATATGTAATATAATGCGATCACTTAAGAAATAAGCAACTTATCCCGAACCTGAATCTCTGTGTCTTGGTGGGCCGTCCCCCGGACTTTAAGCCTCATAGGACTCTAATTCCTGGAAAGAGCTAATCCTGGTGGCGACTCCACACTAAGAGATGGCGGATTCGGGTTCGAACCGATCTAAAACATTTTCGCTCTCTCTTTTCAACCTTTTTCCCTGGTCCCCGACCTGGCGAACCTTTTTTCAAACACCCTGGTGGACCGCGCCTATGAAATCACGGGCTCTCGGCCCACCGCTCCATGTCGCCCGCTCACAGTGGCGACTTCATCAGGGATTTTTTCTAAAATATATTATTTAAAGGTTTTAGATTTTGGATAAGTGCCAAAAATTATTGATCACATTATTCCTTTTTCTCTTGATAATGACATATTCATAATAATGCATTGCAGTATAAGGGATTAGCCCATAAGTCTAAGGTACCCTTATTACCGCGAAACTCTCTCTAGTACTAATCTGCCTCCCAGAGAAAAGATAGTACTTGAGCAGGTGAGCACTTGTTGCCATATCGCATGTACCTCCCTCGTTAGAGGCTTGGAGTGTATTTTAGCGCAACAAGAACCTTCTACATCAACAACCCATTTTTAACCCTCATGTAAATAAACCGTAGGCATTTTCCCTAGGGTGTTACCTAAACATGGGATCATGCATTATATTTTCCTGCAGGTGCGCTCCTTAGTATCCTCGCGGTACTAAGATGAACCAAACTTAGGATAGAGACTAGACAAGAACCCTACACGCTGGAGTTGTATGGTTGGAAGATATAACGTTGCATGGTATGTGCTATGTGTATACTGCTTTCAATTTGTCATTGTACAAATGTCATACTAACCATGAATTTTTGTGCAAACACTTGGACGCACACAGTCATGATATTAAATGTACATATCACGATACCAAACCAATATCACATACACTTTGGCACAATTGACACTATAGATTGTGTCACCCTAGGACAACATAAACCACTTAGGAACATCACTTACCCCTTTTCAGCGAGATGTCCACTTGACATCCCGCTATTAGCCTGTATATGGTAAACATATCTTTTTTTTACTGCGTGATGTCCACTTGACATCCGACACTTAGCCCACAAGGGGCAATAATATATCCTACACATCATCTTTGAGATGTCCAATTCATAGCCCTTCTGAGGCATCTATACACACCAAAAGCCCAAACTGGGCAAATACCTACATAAACCATCTTTCCCACATTAAAGGATATCCTAGTTGATATCCTAACCTAAGCCCACACGAGGCAGACTTACTTCAAAAGTCTTACCTTACCAAATCTTCAAGGGTATATGCCTCATAACCGAATCATTCGCCCACACGAGGTAATATTTCACGTATCACCACATACCCTCAAATAGTGATGACCACACAGGTATCCGAAACTCCGCCCTAATTGGGTAAAATAACCAAATCATTAATTAGGTAGCCACATACGGTAGTTATTTTCATTGATATGTCACACCGCTCACACCGTAATAATTTTGACCTCCTCATTCCATGAGACTTAGTTATAGTACAAAACCTCAAACCATTGACCTATTACCATATAGGTAACTTAGTCACCTCACTCATGTTATGATGTCACACTGACATTGTACAAGTCTCAAATCCAACCCTCGTTGTTGAATTTTCATTTCCACATATTTTCATTTTTAACTAACGACTAACCTATTTATTTCAAATGGAATTACATACATGTTATTTCACATCTTGGCATGCTAACCCATTGTGAATGCAGCCACATTAAAAATCTCATGCATTACCCGCATCATGAATCATATCACAAATCTTACATGCATGGTCTAATATTCTGCTCGTGTATCAAAGGGGGGGCTTGGAAGAGGCCTGCTTACCGCCTGGTCCGCGTTTCTTCAATTGTAGCTAATTTGGACGGCATTCCATACACTGACTCAAGTGAGGACTCGGTTTTGATTCAGATTTAGTTCGATGCACGTCGATCGTGACCAATCAGCAAGAAGAAAGAGCGGGAGAGGATCACCTGGTCCTTACGAGACAAAATTCTCAGTAGACACATTAGTTATCGGTGAGCGCCAAGATTGCAGCTGCCCTGAATGCCTTTGCCAATAGCGAACAGCTAGCATTGCTCATTCGCCAATTTTGCTCAACTAATCGAGTGTTAATTGACAGGTTAATTACAAATTTATTTTTTGTTTATACTGCTTTTTAGAGATTTATTTCTTTCACCTATGAGTGATAGCAATTGTGTAAGACTTTGTTGATTTGGTATATTAGTCACCGTCCATGTCCGTGACTTCATTTGTTATCTCGTTTAGCATTTCTAGTCGATTGGTTAGTGCTCATGCCACTTCCTGGCTTGAGGTGTATGTGATGATGAGTCTTGATGATTGCCCCACAAATAGTAGTGAGCCGTGCTAAGGAGTTGTTGACGTGTTCAACAATTTGACTCATTTTTATCTTTAGTATTGATTGTCCTACGAGGCTCATTCAATGAAGTATGACAATTTTGCTTACTTGTTTGATGTTCTGCCTGACGGCACGATGCATTGATATGATCATACACATAACTTCTTTAACATTCATGATACATCATTAAACGAAATTAACTTGGGTACAAATGAGTCACAAAAAATGGTGACATTTTCTAATGATTTGACTCCTGAAGCAAAAAGAGAGATCACGAATGTACTTAAACGTCACGTGGTAGCGTTTGCTTGGTCATATGAGGACATACCTGGAGTGGACAGACAGATCACGGAACACCGTATCCCAACTTACCCTCAGATCAAGCCGATAAAATAAAAACTGCGTCGCTTAAGGCATGAATGGGCAGAAAAGGTCAAGGCTGAACTGGAAAAGCATATTGAAGCTTAATTCTTAGAAGTGGTTGAATACCAGACGTGGCTAGCCAACATTGTCCTAGTAGCAAAGAAGGATGGCAAGGTCAGAGTCTGTGTGGATTTCAGGGATCTGAACAAGGCCTCCCCAAAGGATGATTTCCCCCTACCCCACGTCGATGTACTTGTCGACAGCGCAACAAGGGCAGCTATGTATTCCTTCATGGATAGCTTCTCAGGCTATAACCAAATACTAATGGCGATAACTGACAAGATCAAGATAGCATTCATCATTGAATGGGGCGTATACTACTACAAGGTAATGCCATTTGGTTTGAAAAATGATGGTGCAACATATCAGCGGGCCGTCACAACCCTCCTGCATGATATGATCCATAACGAGGTGGAAGTTTATTTGGATGATATGCTTGTTAAATCCAACACCAGGGAGAAGCATCCAGCTGTCCTAGACAAGTTTCTCACCAGAATCGAGAAGTATAATCTACTACTGAACCTAAAAAAGTGTGTATTCGGGGTCACATCAAGGAAGCTCCTAGGGCATATAGTCAGACAAAAAGGAATTGAGATGGATCCTGATAAAAACAAAGCCATCAGGGATATGCCCACGCTGAAAACTGAGAAAGAAGTCCGATCTTTCCTGGGGTCTCTATAGTATGTAAGCATATTCATCGCCAGACTTACTACCATCTGTGAGCCAATCTTCAAACTACTTCGAAAGGACCAACCAATAGTTTGGAATGATCAGTGCTAGGTAGCATTTGACAAAATCAAACAATACTTGTTAAGCCCACCCGTCCTCCGCCCACCAGAACTTGGAAAGCCCTTGATCCTATACCCAGCAATTGAGGAGTCATCAGTTGGAGCCATGTTGGTGCAAGAACACGAAGACAGAGGTGAACATGCAGTATACTACTTGAGCAAGAAATTACTCGAGTGTGAGTCACGCTACACCTTGTTGGAGAAAATATGCACAACGATGGTTCGATTAACAAAGAAATTACGACATTACTTCCAATCTTATCATATAAAAGCCATCGCAAAGATAGACCCGATGAAGTACTTATGCCAGTCGCCAACACTAGCTAGAAAACTCTCCAGATGGTTATTGCTACTATCTGAATTCGACTTCGAATATGTGACTAAAAAAGTCATTAAGGGATGAGCAGTCGCTAAATTTTTAGCAAATCAACTATTGGACTTTGATTACGTTGAAAATCTCGAATTTCCAGATGAACAACTAGCATTGATAGAGGACGTCGATGCAAAGTGGAAAATGTTCTTCGACGGTGCAATGAATAGGAACGGAGCCGGCCTAGGTGTTGTATTGATAACACCACAAAAAGAAGTTATACCCCTTTCCAAATGATTGGAATTCCTAGTAACAAACAACGGGGTAGAATATGAGGTCTGCCTGTTTGGGTTAGAGGCACTTCGAAAGGCACGGGCAAGAGAAGTATCGGTGATGGGAGACTCAGCTCTGGTTATTAAACAAGTCACTAACGACTGGGAAATAAGAGAAGAATCACTCCATCTATACATAGAAGTAGTATGGAGAATCTCACAAAAATTTTCCAAATGCATCTTCAAACACGTACCCAGGGATGAAAACTAAATGACAGATGCACTCACAATACTAGCATCAATGTGGGAAGGCCCTAGAACTCAGTTAATCCAGCTTGTTGTACTGCAAATGGCCAAAGAACCCTTCTACTATCACCTAGTGGAAACGGAGGATCAACAAGCTATCGGGAATTGGTCCTTCGACATCGTCAAATTTTTACAGACCGAGGAATACCCAGAAGGCGCAATAGAATCTGAAAGAACCTCATTACGGTGGTTAGCGACTCAGTTCTGCCTAGTAGAAGGGGATCTGTTCAAACAAACATCAGAAGGAATGCTGTTGAGATGTCTCATAGAACAGGAGGCACTGTTGGTAATGAGATAAATGCAAGCGGGAGATTGCGGTCCACACATGAATGGGATAACACTGGCTAAGAAAATACAACGCCAGGGATATTATTAGACTACAATGGTCAAAGACTGCGTATCGAAAGTACAAAAGTGCCATGAGTGCCAGATATACGGTTACATCAGTCATCTACCCCCATCCAAACTCCATAGCTTATCTACTCCTTGGCCATTCTCAGCGTGGGGCATCGACATTATTGGCGAGATTCGACCAAACTCGACTAATGGACATCGATTTATTATAGTAGCAGTCGACTACTTTTCAAAATGGGTGGAAACCGAATCTTACACCAACATCACCGCTAAGAAGATGGCCAAGTTCATAGAAAAGCATATATTCACCCGATGTTCAATTCCAAGGAGCCACATCAGACTTAATGAGGAAATATGGGATCGTGCACCATCGGTCATCACCATACAGGCCACAAGCTAATGGGGTAGTAGAGGTAGCCAACAAAGTGATTAAGAAAATCTTTAGCAAGATGGTCGTTATCTACAGGGACTGGGCTGATAAGTTACCATTTGCAGTATAGGGATATAGGACAAGCTTCAAAAATCCAACCAATCAAACCCCTTTCTCATTAGTGTATGGGATGGAAGCAATTTTGCCGGTGGAAATGGAAGTGAAATTGATTCGAGTAGCACTAGAGGCGAGGTTAGAGGAGTCAGAATGGGCAAAGGCCAGGTTTGAACAGTTGAACATGATTGACGAATAGCGACTAAAGGCACTGGATCATTTGCAGATGTACCAACAACACATGGCTAGGGTATACAATAGTCGAGTTAGAGCCAAAAGCCAACCGTTAAAATAGGAGACTTGGTTTTGAAACAAATGAGACCCTCAAATGTGGACTAACGGGGAAAGTTCTGCCCAAATTGGGAAGGTCCTTATGTCATTAAGAAAATCTTGAGCAAAGGAGCTGCCAAGATCATGGACATGGATGGAAACGAGTTCGTCAATCCAATCAATCAAGATAAGCTCAAGCGCTACCACGTGTAAAAATAAAAGAAATAAATTTACAAAAGCGGTACACCA